>JABMCL010000453.1:1172500-1362500 GCA_018857735.1 Alviniconcha marisindica | reverse complement strand
CACTGCGCACATGTCGCATGTCATTCTGAATGAGTGACTGTATACTCTTTTTTTTTATAGCGCCTATCCACGGAAGTGGTGTACTGATAGCGCTCTTTGGTTGTTGCATGGCTGGTGCCACGTCAAATGCTGCCGTCTCGGCGCAAGTTCTGTGTACACCATTCAACCATGCACCAGTTTACAGTGTCACTTCATTCAAAGCCACATAGGTAGGGTGTATATGTGTTTAGCTGTAACCTGCCACCTGCACTTTTGGCACAATGACCGGGATCTTTTGCGTGCTACTGCAGTAACACGGGGGTGGAACGGATACCGAAATAAGAGTCAGCACAGAAAGTTGACCCTGGAGAAGAAACTTGTCCCGCCGCTCCTGCCGTGTAAAATAAAGTTTTCGAGTCCGAATTCGAGTTCGAGTTCACTCACTCACTCACTCAAAGATGCATTCGATCAGTCATTCAGTTAAGCACTCCGTTAAGTATGAGATCTGTACATGTTTCATGCCCCGGTCCTTAGCCAAGGCCAAGGTCAAGGAATTTATTTCAGAACCCCCAATGGGGGTGATTCTTCATGCCCTGGTCCTTAGCGAAGGCCAAGGTCAAGGAATTTAATTCAGAACCCCCAATTCTTCGTGGCGTGAATTTTATTCCGGGATTTACACAACTCGAGATAATTGTGTGTATTTTATGACAATAGGCAGGTCACAACATGAAATGTAAGGATCACCAAAGATGACGGGTGCTCCGGCACACCACGTCATCAGCAATGTCACCACGACACCTGCTTGACTGGTGACGTCAGATGCGGAATTTTCCTTCTACGACGATCACTGTGCCGTGATTAGTGACGTCATGTTGGTTGGTGACGTCAGATGCCTCCTCTATGACAAGTGTGGCAAGTGTGAATTGCGTTGTTTAAGTTGTTTGGTGACGTTAGCTGCTGAGTGTCCCCTCAATGACGACAGAGGCATGAGCTGTCACGTTAAGCTGCTTGATGACGTCAGATGCGGAGTGTGCCATCTATGACGACAGTGGCGCGAGTTGTGAGGTGAACTCGACTGTCATCCACCTCCAGCACCACCTCCCCGCCACGGTGCGAGCACTGCCGAGCTGACACCAAAGAAGTACAGACCATTCTTTCAACAGTCCCAAGGATCTTGTCACATTGTGGAATCAGTACGCGTAAGTACGGGTCGTATCCAACGTCTAAAAGAAACTCGGTGAGTAATAACAAAGAGACTGAGTCAAAAAGTGTTAGCGACACATCAGACATAAAGTATGTATTAATTTGCATTACACACAGAATCTCTCTCTCTCTCTCTCTCTCTCTCTCTCTCTCTCACTCTCTCATCACTCTGCTACTGGTCTCAGTCATCTCTCCTCTCTACTCTCACCTCTCTTCTTGCGTCTGTTGTTCTCTCAATGCCTCCACTATGACAAGTGTGCAAGTGTCTGCGTTTTTGTTGAGTTGTTTGGTGACGTTAGACTGCTGAGTATCCCCTCAATGACGACTGTGGCATGAGCTGTCACGTTGCCTTAAGCTGCTTGATGACGTCAGATGCGGAGTGTGCCATCTATGACGACAGTGGCGCGAGTTGTGAGGTGAACTCGACTGTCATCCACCTCCATCACCACCTCCCCGCCACGGTGCGAGCACTGCCGAGCTGACACCAAAGAAGTTACAGACCATTCTTTCAACAGTCACCAAGGATCTTGTCACATTGTGGAATCAGTACGCGTACGTACGGATCGCATCCAACGTCTAAAAGAAATCGGCGAGTAATAACAAAGGGACAGAGTCAAAAGGCGTTAGCGACACATCAAACATAAAGTATGTATTAATTTGCATTACACACAGAATCAGTCAATCTCCCCCCCCCCCCCCCCCCCCCCCCCCCCCCCCCCCCCCCCCCCCCCCCCCCTCCCTCTCTCTCTCTCTCTCTCACACACACACACACACACACACACACACACACACACACACACACACACAACACTCACATCTTGGCAGAAAAATCCAATTGGACGTGAATACGTTTCTGTCTGACGATAAGGAGACAAAAAGAAGACGGCATGCAGACACTGTAAAAGGGAAAGAAAGAGAAGACTGCATGCGTTAGTGTAAAGGAGACAGGATGGAAGGGCTGCAAGCACACTCAATGTAAAGGAGAGAGGACGGAAATACCGCATGCGTCTGCAGTGTAAAGGAGAGAGAACGGAAGGGCTGCATGCAGACACTCACTGTAAAGGTCGTCTTTCCCCATCTCTTGGCTCCAGTAGTGGGCCAGGACGGTTTGCGCCGACCCTGCCCGTTAAAACCAGTCACACTCAGTGTCGCAATGAAAAGGGGCGTGAAATTCAAAATGATTTATGTCACTCGCGAAGAACAAACACACACGCACGCACGCACGCACTCATACACACACACACACACACACACACACACACACACACACACACACACACACCACACACACAACAACAACCAAAATGAATAAACTGAGAGTTTTTAAAGTCTCCGACAATTAGATGTGGCAGTTAAAGTTGGTGTCGCCGTTGATGCTCGCGCTAGGCTGCACCGCAGGAAGAACCGTCAGCACGTTCCTGTCTTCACCGTGAACGGACAAGCAAATCCCAAACTGAACTCGCGATCCATAGGACACAGTGTGCAGCCTGCGACCGGCACACATTCTGACTGGTGCGACGTCACCACAATGGTCACTATGACAACCAGCCTGAAACAGAAGTGTTCGGGTCACACGCCATCGTCAGTGGTTACTATGACAACCAAACAGTTGACGGGGTTTTCAGGTCTCACATGATCAGTGGTCACCATGACAACCTAACATATTACGGAGTCTTCGGGTCGCACGTCCTGAACAATGGTTACTATGACAACCAACCTGTGACGAGATCTTCGGGTCTCACGTCATGATCAGTGGTAACTATGACAATGAACCTGAGGCGAAGGTTCGGGTCAGACAGTCAGGTTGAAGGTCACCATGACAACCAACCTGTGACGGAGTCTTCTGGTCACGCAGTCAGATCGAAGGTCACCATGACAACCAACCTGTGACGGGGTCTTCGGGTCGCGCGTCACTATAGGGGACAAAGACGCGAGAGATGAAGTCATAGGCTCTTCCTTCCCCATCCACGTAGCCTTGCCGACGGTCTCCGGCAATGGTCACTATGACAACAATGACGCTGCTCGTGGACACGGCATGTTTCATCAGTCTCATGTCACAGCTCCAGTCCTCAAACTGCTGCCTGCACACCGGATGTGGGATAAATCAGCCACCTGTCTGCACACCTGGTGTGGGATAAATCATGCACTGTCTGCACACTAAAACAGGTTGCACACGTGGGAATAAATCAGTACCCGTCTGGACACCGGATGTGGGTTGAATCATGCACCTGTCTGCACACCGGGTGTGGGATAAATCATGCACCTGTCTGCACACCGGGTGTGAGATAAATCAGCCACCTGTCTGCACACCGAGTGTGGGACAAATCATGCACATCTCTGCACACTGGGTGTGAGATAAATTAGCTGCCTGTCTCCACACCGGGTGTGGAATAAATCATGCACCTGTCTGCACACCGGATGTGGGATAAATCATGCACCTGTCGGCACACCGGATGTGGGATAAATCATGCACCTGTCCCACTGCAAGTGGGATAAATGATCTGCGTAAGACACTTCATCGTCCATGTTTAATCTGCAACATCCACCTACTGTCGGATAAAGCGGGAGGTAGAGGCTAGATCATCCACACGTTGAAGAGAATACATACATACTGGCCCCATACTGACTGCATTACCGCCACCTCACTAAATAATCAGCTGAACAAATCGGGCATAGGTCATGTAAATCACTTACCTTTTTTCGTGGCCATCGTGGTGGGGGATGGGGGAAGACGGGAGTCAGGATGATAATGCTAAGCAAAAACGAAATCTAACCTTGACCAGCCGTCCCTGAGTCTGACCAGCAGGTAGCTGAGTGCCGGACACAGGCAGACGTCCTGCACTTCCGGTATAGCCGTCCCCAGCGACTGCGCAGAGGTCAGAGTAAGAGGTGAACATCAACACGGGAAGCTGCCCACGTTGCACTCAGCAAGACGAGGGCAGGGATGTCTGACTCGAGTTGCTTGTACAAACGACAGAATGTGACTGCGTATACACGAATGTTCCGCAACAGATATCTGTGGTGATTCAGCGCCCTCTGATATCAGAGAGCCAAATACTGCCATGAAGTCATCAGGCGATGGATAGACTCTTCTTACAGAAGGCTGACATACCACTCCATTTGTCAGTCATCCTGCCACACATCTCTCCAATATCTATTCCCCCAAACCCGCCTCATAATTAGGCACGAGAATTACATGCCCAAAATAAGTTAATTAATTGCTCTCTCTCTCTCTCTCTCTCTCTCTCTCTCTCTCTCTCTCTCTCTCTCTCTCTCTCTCTCTCTCTCTCTCTCTCATACCTTGATAAAGTTGTCATGTTCAGTTGCCGTCTGAAACATAAAAGCAAACATTGTACGGAAATGTTGTTTGTGTTACGTTTCTTGAACGGAACCTACAGCTACTAGCATATGACCCATGATACACATTTCACGTACACGTGTGCCAGCAGTGTGAAGTAGCAAAAAAACTAAAACAACAACATCCAACTTCACTGCACGATCTCAATGATCAGGCAGTGTTTTGACCTGACTACATCATCACAACACTCACCAGCAAATAGCACGACAACGACGATGAAAACAACGTGTGTGTGTAGGATGGGGTGGGGGTGCGTGCGTGCGTGCGTGCATGCGTGCGTGCGTGCGTGCGTGTGCGTGTGTGCGTGTGTGTGTGTGTGTGTGTGTGTGTGTGTGTGTGTGTGTGTGTGTGTGTGTGTGTGTGTGTGTGTTGTAAGTTTGTTATTGGTGAGAGTGCTGGCGTATTGTGTTTTGGTTTGTGATTACTGTGTAGTGGTGTCTGCTGAATGCTTTATTTGTAGGATTGCTTGTCCTCATTATGTATGCGTATAGGGCTTTATTGGAAGGTTAGGCACCCTAAATTGTCATTATTATTTATTCATCATTATCATCGTCATAGCTATCATCATCATCACTGCCACCACCACCACGGCAGCAACAAGAGTATGCAGCCTTTGGGTTTGAGGCTTTGACTGTCCTAGCATGCAACGGGAAACCTGACCACCACCTCCATCACCACCCACAGCAACAGACACAGCCTACCTGTCTGACGGTCACACCCAAGGGAAAGTCCACCCGGATGACGTCACCGTCCTGTTTTAGCACCAGGTCCCCGCTGTAGTGAGTTTCACACGTCACACACCTGTTCTTATTGCCTAGCAACCATAAACAATGTTACACGTCAAAGACCTGATCTTGTTACGTAGCAACCATATTAAATGTTACACGTCGCAGACCTGTTCTTGTTGCCCAGCAACCATACAGAATGTTACACGTCGCAGACCTGTTCTTGTTGCCTAGCAACCATAGTCAGTCTTACACATCACAGACTAGTTCTTGTTGCCTAGCAGCCATATTTGAATGTTACATGCCACAGACTTGTTACTGTTGCCTAGCAACCATATCGAATGTTACATGTCACAGACCTGTTCTTGTTACCTAGGAACCATATCGAATGTTACACGTCACAAAACCGTTGAGTGCCTGTGAAGTCATCACAAAGTTAAAGCTGGTTTCCCACGGATAGCGAGCTGAATTTCCCACGGCAAGATGTCCTGAAAGAGAAACAAGGTACCCGCATACAACACATTATAACATAAATAATAATAATTATGGTACTAAGTGTAGCAATACAAAGAACACAGTGACCACTCCCTGTCCTACCAAAGCGGTAGAAGAGGATGGCGGCTGTAGCGAAGGATCCATGACCACACAGCTTCACCTCTCGAGCTGGATTGAACCATCGTAGTCCCACCCTCTCCGCTGTCAACAAGCAAATGTTGTCACACTTACACACCGTAGTCCCACCCTCTTCGCTATCAACAGGCAAACGTCGTCATACACACCGTGGTGCCATCCGCTCCGCTGTCAACAAGCAAACATTGTCACACATACACATCGTCGTCCGATCGTCTCCGCTGTCAACAGGCGAACAGCGTCACACTTACACACCGTAGTGCCACCCTCTCCGCTGTCAATAGGCAAACAACGTCACACATACACACCGTAGTCCCATCCTCTCTAATATCAACAGGCAAACAGCGTCACACATACACACTGTAGTCCCACCCTCTCCGCTGTCAACAGGCAAACATCGTCACACTTACACACCGTAGTCCCACCATGTCCGTTGTCAACAGGCAAACGTCGTCACACATACACACCGTAGTCCCACCCTCTCCGCTGTCAACAGGAAAACAGGGTGACACTTACACACTGTAGTCCCACCCTCCTCGCTATCAGCAGGCAAACATCGTCACACTTACACACCGTAGCCCCTACCATATCCGCTGTCAACAGGCAAACGGCGTCACACATACACACCGTAGTCCCACCCTCTCTGCTGTCAACAGGCAAACATCTTCACACTTACACACCGTAGTCCCACCCTCTCCGCTGTCAACAGGCAAACATCGTCACACATACACACCGTAGTCCCACCCTCTCTGCTGTCAACAGGCAAACATCTTCACACATACACACCGTAGTCCCACCCTCTGCTCTCAACAGGCAAACATCGTCACATTTACATGCCGTAGTACCACTCTCTCCGCAGTCAACAAGCAATCAGCTTGACACATACACACCGTAGTCCCACCCTCTCCGCTGTCAACACACACACACGCGGCCGCACACACACACACACCCACGCACGCACGCATCGCACGCACACACACAGAAACACACGACACACACCACACAGACACACACACACACACACACACACACACACACACACACACACACACACACACACACACACACACACACACACACACACACACACACACACCTGTTTCAAGGTGATCATCTTTGTGGAGAGGACGGAGAAAGGCTACCTCTGCCATGTTCATCTCAATGGCGATGTTCCCCATCGTCCTCTCGTCCAGAACCTAGAAACCACACTCACGACTTTCACCACTAGCGCCTGACCTCCTGTTCAATTTAGGACTTTTTATGCGTCTCCGCGAGGACCTGTGTTCTCGAAAGTGAACATATCGAGTTAATAAGATCTCTTTTATGCATTTGTTGGGCCGCGGACACTCCCCAGCAGTACAGGTTTTCTGGTAGGGAATGGTTTGAAAAACAAGACAAGCAAACAGGCTGCTCACAGCTCTACCCATCTTAATGCACAAATCACTGGGAGGGGTGACCGCGAGTGTGGAGTCAGGGATACGGACCCTCTCTGCCCCAAACTCAGGGACTCAATACGGTGGCGGTCCCTGCCACTATATAATAATATACCTTTATCATGCGCTCATCAACGCCCTGAGCGCTCACATCATACATATTAACCTAAATACAATATTTTATACGTACATAGAGGACAGTCCTACCAAAACAATTTATGTAAGGCATTATATGGCAACACACACACACACACACACACACACACACACACACACACACACTCGTGACTGTAGCAGAAACTGGGTATTAATACGTTCTGAAATGGGAAGCCAGTGCAGTTTTTCCAGGAGGGGTGTTGAGTGGTGGTGGAGGGTGCCAAGAGAACAAGTCTTGCAACAAAATCTTGAATTTTCTGGAGAGGTTGGATGACAGAATTAGGTGTACCCATCAGGAGACAGTTGCAGTAGTCAAGCCGTGAGAGGATGTGGAAGTAACAAGAGTCTTGGCTGCATCTTCAGTGAGAAACCTGCGATGAACTAAAGCGTTTAAGCTCGAAATAAGCAGTTTGACAGACTTTTATGACGTGCTTTTTCGTGGACAGGTTTGAGTCAAGAATGATTCCAATGTTCCTGACAGAATCAGAGAAGGGGATGTTGTGAGAGCCAAGAGTAACTGCCAAGTCAGGGAGGGAAACGGTGGGAAGTTTCAAGGAAGACGAAAAGGGAAAGAGAAGAGCTTCTGTTTTGTCGTCGTTAAATTTAAGCTGATTTTCGGTCATCCGTTATTTATGTCGTCTGTGCATGCATTGAGTTCTTTGGTGAGGTTAGTCACTTCACTAAGAGGAGCGGATTTCTGGAGCTGCGTATCATCTGCGAAAAGCTGACGATTTACAGAGTGGTTAGCTATGATATCGGAGAGAGGTGTAGTGTACAGGACGAAGAGAACGGGTCCCAGTACTGAGCCCTGAGGCACACCGTACTTGAGCCGTGATGGTGACGAAGATGAGTTATCGACTGAAGTAGATTGATATCTGTCTGAGAGATATGACTGAAACCATTGGAGTGCAGTAGACCGAATGCCAAAAACAGAGTTCAGGCAGGAGAGAATTTAGTGGTCAATAGTGTCAAAGCTGCAGAAAGATCCAACAAAAGAAGAACAGAAATGTTGTCATTGTCCACAGCGGAGAGAATATCATTTACAACACGTATGTGAGCAAGACGGTCTCTGTGCTGTGTCCTGCTCGATACGCTGACTGAAGGGTCGCTGAGGTTGTTTTCTTGGAGATGGGAGAAGTTTGTGGAGAACGACTTTTCCAAGGGTTTTAGACAGAAATGGAAGGTTAGAAATGGGGCGGTGGTTTTTCAAAAGATGTTTGTCAAGTGATGGCTTTTTCAACAGAGGTTTGACATGGCAGTCTTCAGATCTACAACCACAGGACAGCGAAAACAAACCGGCCTGCTTTAACCCTGGTGTGAGGGCCTTTTTGTTGCTATTTCTGTCACAGGCGCTTAATCTCGCACAGAAAAGATGTTTTCGTTGTTGTTGTTGTTGTTTCTCTTGGGTTCCTTTTCAATTAAGAATTGTGCTTCGTGACGCAAAAAGATGAGTCACTAGATTAAAGTGCCTGTACTATGTTTATCATCATAGTGGCGGTTGCCTGTTGTTTACGATACTGAGTGTGTGTGTGTGTGTGCGTGCGTGCGTGCGTGCGTGTGCGTGCGTGCGTGCGTGCGTATGTGTGTGTGTGTGTGCGTGTGCGTGTGTGTGTGTTGTGTGTGTGTGTTGTGTGAGTGTGTGGTATTTGTCGCGTCGAGCTGCGTGCTATGTGCGTGCGCGTGTCTGTGTGTGTGTGTGCGTGCGTCTGTGTGTACCGTGTGTGTAGCGGAGGCGTAATGTAGGCGATTCATGCAACTGTACAAATAGCCAACACAAAACGAACTCTCGCTATGTTATAGGTCATGCAATTAATGAATTATACACTGAAATAGCCAGCACGAACAAACAAAATCGAAGTCTTCATCATGCTTTAGATTCAGCAAATGTAAACAGCCAACACAAAACGAGCTCTCATCTGTTCTAGATTCATACAAATATCATATGCAAATAGCCCACACTGAGAAAACCACGAGTCCTCGCCATGTTACAGACTGATATGCAAATAGCCAACACAAAACGAGCTCTTGGCATATTATGGATTCATGAAAATACGAATAGCCAACACAAAACGAGCTCTTGGCATATTATGGATTCATGAAAATACGAATAGCCAACACAAAATGAGCTCTTGGCATATTATCGATTCATGAAAATACAAATAGCTAACACAAAACGAGCTCTTGGTCTATTATGGATTCATGAAAATACAAATAGCTAACACAAAACGAGCTCTTGGCATATTATGGATTCATGAAAATACAAATAGCCAACACAAAACGAGCTCTTGGCATATTATGGATTCATGAAAATACGAATAGCCAACACAAAATGAGCTCTTGGCATATTATCGATTCATGAAAATACAAATAGCTAACACAAAACGAGCTCTTGGTCTATTATGGATTCATGAAAATACAAATAGCTAACACAAAACGAGCTCTTGGCATATTATGGATTCATGAAAATACAAATAGCGAACAGAAAACGAGCTCTTGGCATATTATGGATTCTCACCATGTCCCAAGGAACGACGCACACCGGACATTGACTTCCATGGAAAGGTTTGTCAGAAAATGTGTCCACCACGAAAACTGGTACTGTCTTCTTGCCCGCAGAATTCATTGTCAAGAAACTGTCAGTTCCGTTGGCTGCGGAGCACGTCTCTTCTTGGGGGTCCGCCGGTCAACTTGCAGTGTCTTCACGTGGCTTGCCCTTGACTTGGTTAGTCTGTGTTTACCACGGGCCTATATATACAGGTGCAGGGTGTTGACCGTGTTGACCTTGCCCCGAGAGCATCGTCCACAACCAATTCGGTGTAGCCGAAGTGCTCAGACACTCCAGCACGCGCATAGCCTACTGCGTATAGCCTAGTTGCAGGTGCTCTAGATAAAGTACAGCGCACACGCCTCGAGCCTGCTTCAATCAGGCTATGTGTCGGGTGAGAGGGGAGGTCGCGAAGTGGGTGTTTACCGAACGTTGTTCACTATCAAGTTCAGGGTCAACAATTACACAGAGACCGCTGAACTCAAATGTCCGGGTGAGGAGTTCAAGGTTTTGAGGCTGACAGTGAGAGAATTCAGTTTGTTTAGTTTGAACTATTCTGACCGTCACAGTGGGAAACGGTACTGTCCACAGGCGCTTGGTAGGCTTCCAGAAATTACATACTTAACAAAGTGTTCCTTCACACCAAAGATAGTACGCTACGCAATGATAGTGCAATGCGGCGATTTGGGGTCAAACGGAAGTCAGCTGGCGCCACCAAGCGGCTGCGTTGTACAGAATGGCGTCCAAACAGTGTTGGGTGTGGCGGCACCACTGTGCTGTCTCCGTGTGGGGCACTTGGAGGCTCGTCAGTTGCAGTCTTTGGTCTTGGGGTTGTTTGTCAATGTCCGTTTTCATTCCACTTCTCTGCTCCATCTGCAAAGCACAATCGAAAAATGCCTCAAACTCACTGCTCAAACTTTCCTCATACTCTGATCTAGATTACCAAGTATGGTCAGACGTTTTGCACACTACTGTGTTTCAGCAGTCGTTGACCTTGCAGCTGTGTGTAATTTTGTTTTCTTGTTAACAGTCTGGCATTTGAGGATAAGAGTGAGTCTGATATTTGACAACATGAATAATGTAGCAAGGGTGCATGTGCATGGCCTGAATCCATGTTGCGGAAAAATTGATCACGTTCAAACTGCAAAAATTAATCTGAAGGACAAAATCCGTGTGCATGAAAGCTAGTAATAAGACATCATTTATTGATTGTCTTAAAAATCTTGGAAAAATCTTCAGGCCCAAGTTCAGCGCTCTCTCTCTCTCTCTCTCTCTCTCTCTCTCTCTCTCTCTCTCTCTCTCTCTCTCTCTCTCTCTCTCTCTCTCTCTCTCTTTTAAACACGTTTTATAAGTAATACATGGAGGATATTGTTGAACAAAGGTTGAACACGATTTTGTTTGGAAAATTGTGTACGTCCATTTGTCCACTGAGCTCAGTGGTTGAATCCTAGTCAATATTGAGTTTAACTTCCCAAAACTTGAGAATCTTTCTTGCGATTTTTTTAATGACCAAACAAGTAGAAGCAGAATCTATGAAAGGTGTCATGTGTCTACCCTTTCTCTCTCTCTTACAACTTAAGTCATGGTTCTCATTTGATTGTACTTTTTTACCTGTTCTCATGGTATCCTGTCTAGTGACTAGTCCTTTTGTATGTCTTTTTTTCTTTTCTTTTTTCTTTCTTTTCTTTTTTAACGTTATTAGCCCATTCTTTTGCATACTTTTCAGAAATGTCTTCAATTTTTGAGACAGATAGGCTTTTCAGTTTTTCTTGTGGCCCTTTTTTGTTGTTTATAAAGGAGCTAGCAGGTGGTAATTGGTCGATGTTATTATGTGTCACTTGGTGTTGGAAAAATCTGACAGAATGGTTGATCATGCCAGCATCTCCTAACTTTATGTGTTATTATGCACAAGGGCAACGTCAAAAGGACTACCGGTTTGGAATGCATGTGTAATATATAGGTGCTGCTTGTGTGCTTATACCGAGTTTGTAAGTCTGACTTGAGTGTAATGTTACTTTTAAGATACATGTTATAGGGTATATTGACTTATGACAATGTTTGATCAGCTTGAGGTGACCCTCTGGGTTGACAGGACTTAAAACTCCAATTACAGTTTTCAACCCTCACAAGTTTGAAATATTTTTGGTCCAGTTACAATAGGAGCTCAGGGGCAATAGCTTGGTAAGTTAAACTTTCTTGTTTGTATTCATTTTGTTGTTGGCTTTTGTCTAATTTATGAAAGAGGATGGATTTACATTTAAAACTTGGTTGTCGGTTAATCATTAACATTTTATGTTACCATTCTGTCACCCGACCCCCACCCCTTTTTTTCATTGTCTATTAACTATAATAAATTATTGATCCGTTTATTTATTTAGTGTGTTTACTGATTTCTTTATAAATAATTAGGTTAACTATTCATAACCCATACGTAATTACACCAAAGTGGCATCCACGACTGCTGTCATGTGCTCTCTCTCTCTCTCTCTCTCTCTCTCTCTCTCTCTCTCTCTCTCTGAGTTGCCTGCCCCTGCCTACCAGCGAGCAGCAAAGAGTTTCAGCTCCTGGAATTATTTCCATATTTCCGTATTACGAGTGCCAGTTGCATCCAACATGTGTATGCGGCTTGCCTTAGAGACGGTGCTTCGAACGCTGAGTGAAAGTTGTCAGTTTACTTCTTGGGACATTCGCCTCAAGGGAAAAATGACAACACTCACTGTAAGCTTCAACGAAGACACAGGCCCCATAGAAGACCAGCATGAACCGGTGAGAAGTGTTACACGTTATAGAAAGAAATCGCCAAGTGGACTCAGGCGTGACGCCAAGCGTGTGAAGGCAAGACAAGAAGAACAGGCGAGTAAACAGGACAGTGAGCAGCGAACCAGCCTTTCATCAAGCAACGACGGTTTGGAAGCCAGCAACACAGGTCTCTCTTTTAGCCCCCCTTCTCAGTACCAAGCACACCCACTGGATGCCAGCCACAGGTCGGAGGAGTTGGAAGACGGGGAGAAAAATGGAAGTGTAGACAACGATGATAATAGGGAAGATGATACGGCAGCACAAGTACAGTTTTGTGATGCATTTGAGACAAAGGCTGCTCCAGAAGACGTTCAGCAGTTTTGGGACGATCAGTCGGATGGAGTGAAGTATTATTTGTCAACGCTCGCTCCTGAACATGTGAGTACTATTGTGTCGTCTGCTGCTCGACCTGTTGTGAAGAATATAGTGATGGACCAGAGATATGGAAAGAATTCATTCTATGCTATGACTGATGGCACTATTTTTGAATACGACCGGGACAAGTGTTCTGTGACAGACTGGTTTCCATTAGGAGTGAACGGCACAAACAAAAACAAAAATCGAAGCTGATTTATGACAACTTAGAAAGGTGGCCAGAAGTTGATCATCTGAGGTACCCACAACAGATAGACAACATAAAACTACATATTAGTGCTTGTTGCAGTGTAATTCAAAGACTTGGCCCCACTTTTTCCGGCAAGTCTGACCTCCAGGCCAACGACCAGAGAAACCATTTACAGTCAACATTCATTACGACAGTGACTCGTGAAGGAAGCAGGTGCCTGTGCTGTGCGACATGACCACGCCGACATACGGCGGACATATCACATGCCAAAACCGACAACGCAGAGTGATACGTGGAAGACAATCGTTTACACCATGAATAAATCGTGATTCATGGACTATCGGACTGAAAACGGAGCCTATGTATGAACTGTTGTAAATAGCATGGCTTCCATGCTATGCATCCCTCTGTACATACCGCGCATTCGGGAACAGTTGTGTTATTGTTTCGTCTATGCTCAATGGGCTGTTAGCCTACAAGAGTATTAAACCATCTCTCTCTCTCTCTCTCTCTCTCTCTCTCTCTCTCTCTCTCACATACGTGACCCTCACTGAAAACTTTCTGGGGTTGGTCCGCCTAGCCCACTGCATTTACTCCTTGTGTTGGTTATCTGAGTTGATACTCTCTCACTCTTTCTCTTGCCTGTCTGTTATCTGTGACTCTTTTGGATCTCTTTCCCTACATCCAGTCTTCAGCTTATCCACTCTGTTTCCTCTTGGATTTTACACAGACGCATCAAGCTTGACTTATTACATAACTGACTCATAATGTTGTTAGGGCCTGCACACACACACACACACACACACACACACGTGACACTATGACCTTAAAGTGTTTACACAGATCTAAACAGATCAGAATGACTTGCTTTCTTCGGATCAACATAGACCTCACACCGCTCTGAAACAGGCCAACCACACTAACCCATAATTATGACTGTATGAAGTTAATCATGTGAAATCACAGTACCCGCAAGAACAAAATAGAAAGAAAGAAACAAATCAAAAGTAAAAACCACACGCACAAATTTCGAAAACTGTACTCAAAATGAGCAGTCACAAAAATAATCAGTCGAACGAGCACCAACATCGGCGTCCGTTTATATTCGCGTGTGGTGCAATTGTCTCCCCTAATACACTGTTCATAACTGCCGCTTGGGGCGCTTCGCGTAATGCGATCCACGCGTTTTACAGTGTAGTTGTGCGGGACGCACTATCTTTGCGTGGCGTACTATCTTTGTTCACACTGTACTTATAAGTGTCA
This sequence comes from Alviniconcha marisindica, assembly GCA_018857735.1. Classification (NCBI taxonomy): domain Eukaryota; kingdom Metazoa; phylum Mollusca; class Gastropoda; family Provannidae; genus Alviniconcha; species Alviniconcha marisindica. The sequence goes on along the minus strand of JABMCL010000453.1, from coordinate 1,347,844 downwards.
TTACATTATCAGCCCATTTTGCAGTGGGAGTTAGTTTTAATTACATCCTTCTGGCGTTTTGAGCTGACTGCAATGTTGGATTGAATATCATGCGGAAAGAACAGATCCATCGACGTTGTCCTTCGGCTCTGTCGTTGGAGTGTCCAACTGCCATACTAGCTACCTAGATCTGTCCAATTTCCTAGGTCTTGCAACGCCTTTACACGTCATGATCTTGATCTTGATAGTTACATCAACTTGGGCCATGTCCTGGCATAAATGTCGACGGAAAAACGGGGAGAGCACTTAATGTTGAGTCGAGATGAGGGATCGAAATTCCTCCACCGACTTTGCAGACACTACTTCTACTGTGAGGCTGTTCTAGTCAGAAACAGTTCTGATGAAGAAGCTGTTTCAGTAGGTGTCTATTTTTGCATTGCCGAAAGAGAAGCAGCGGCTGTTGCTTCTGGCGAACCACCTGATGTTGCTGGAGGTGAAGTCAGATCTACTGGTGGTCTTAATTTGCCTCTTGTTCCGCACAGGTGTCAGAAAGGATTCCGCTGGAATGGCTGGGATGAGACCTGCGGCAATTTTGTAGAGGAAGACGAGGTGCTTCTCTCTCAGTCTGTCCTGTAGAGATTGCAGGTTCAGGTCCTTCAGCATCTTTGTTATGGAGCCAGGCTGGCGGGACCTATAATCCTGTTTAATAAAACGGGCGGCGCGGCGCTGAACATCTTCCAGCTTGTCGATGTCTCTCTGTTGGTGTGGATCCCAGACCACAGCGCTGTATTCAAGAACCGACCTGACCGGGCCAGGTAGGCTGTTCTTCTGCGTTCTTCTGGACAGGACCTCAAGTTTCTTCTCTGCAGGCCGAGGCAGGGGTTCGCTTTCTTGATGGTGGCGCTGATGTGTTCAAGCCAAGACAAATTCTCAGAGAGATGAACGCCAAGGTAGGGGATTGATGGGACTTGTTTCAAGGTGTGATTTTCCAGGGAGTATAGGTGGGATGACTTATAGCATTTCCTGGCGTTGAACTTCATCCCCCACTGTCCTGCCCATATCTCCAACTGCTGTAGATCTTGCTGCAGGATGATATGGTCTTGGAGAGAGTGAATCTCCCTGCAGAGAAGACAATCATCCGCGAACAGATGCACTTGTGATCGGACAGCACTGGGAAGATCGTTGATATGGCACAGGAACAGCAGGGGGCCAAGCAGTGCCCTGGGTGCCCAGAGTCCACGGATGCCTCACTGGAGAGCTGGCCATCAAGCACCACTCGCATCTGGCGTCGTGTGAGGAATTTCGCAAGCCACTTGTGCAGGGATCCCTTGATGCCATACTGTTTCAGCTTGTAAAGGAGTTTCTGGTGGGGGACAGTGTCGAAAGCTTTGGAAAAGTCCGATATAGCAATATCGGTCTGGATGCTTTGGTCAAAGGATTTTCCAAAGTCATGGAGGGTGGTGATCAGTTGGGTCTTACAGGAAAAACCAGAACGAAAGCCATGATTTAGGTTGCGAAGAATTTTGTTGTGGTTAAGGTAGGACATGAGGTGCGAAAAAATGATGTGCTCAAGAAGCTTGGAAGAAACGGAGGTCAAGGACATGGGTCAGTAGTTTTCCGCCAGATGTTTGTCCCCCCTTTTTGAAGACAGGTGTTATGTTGGTGTGTCTCCAGTCTTCTGGCAGTAGGCCCGTGTCGACTGAGCACTGGAAGATACAATCAGTCCCTCTGCCAGTTCAGTGGCACACTCCTTCAAGACTTGGTTGGGGGTGTTATCTGGGCCCACTGCTTTGGCAACGTTGATTTTCTGCAGGAGTTTGTCAACGCCGTGTCTCTCGATCTTAAGGTCAGGAATAGGGGGGTATGTGGAGTCAAACTCATCTGATGATCGGGAGGGTAAGGGATGGGGGGGGGGGGGGGGAGAGAGAATTGTCTTTGGTGAAAACAGACTGGAACTGTGTGCGTCAGATGTCAGCTTTTGATTTACCGTCGTTGCGGAGTGTTCCATTGAATTTCAGTGGGGCAGTGCCGATGTTATCTTGGCGTTTCGACTTGATGTACCTCCAGAACGGTTTAGAGTTGTTCTGGGCAAGCCCTTCTTGGATGGTGTTGTTTACAAAGTTCCATTCTGCCTTGCGTAAGAGTCTTTTACATTCCTTCTGGGTGTACCAGTAGTTTGCCCAATATCCCGTTTTTCTCGCCTGCCTATAGAGTCTCCTCTTCTTCTTGATGAGGCGCCGTAACTTGCCGTTCATCCATGGGAGTTGGTGTTTGCCGGAGCTAAGTGCTGATGGGATGTGTTTATCAATGGTGTGAAACAGCTGTGACTTGAAGGTCTTCCACAGATCATGAAGGACTCCCAGCCTTGAAGAGCTCCGTCACCTTCTTATGTGCTGCTTGCCGTAACGCTTCCCAGTTAGTCTTGCCGAACAGGTGGCATTTTCTTGGGGCTTGACGTGTCCGAAAAGGTCGTACACAAAAGTCGGTGATGACAATATCATGGTCTGATAAACCTGGTGCATTTGCTGTTGACTTAAGTGTTGGGTTGGTAGCGGTAAATGCCAAGTCCAGAATGTTGTTCTCACGTGTTGGCAGGTCTTGCATCTGGTGAAGGCTATACTTCTCAGCCAGGTCAACGAGCTGTTGTTGGGCTTGCATGTCTATCACTTGCACCTCAGTGGAAGGTCGGGGGGGTGGGGGGGGGGGGGCATGAGTGTCCCAGTCGATATCCGGACAACTGAAGTCACCGCATAAAATTATTTCACGATCTTTCCTCACTGTGATCTTTTGAAGTGATCGATCAAGGCAGTCAAGATGGGCTTTCTGGCGGTGGGGCATGTTTGAATGACCTGACGTACAGCTCTTTGTTTCCTTGTGTTTGCACCTTGACCCATATCAGTCACTTCGCCTTCATTTGGACCAGATGCCTCAGGTATTTCGCTGGAGACAAGGTTCTCATTGGCAAGGATAAAAAGAAAAGAAAAAAGTGTACCCCTGTCATTCCTGTATGATGCATAGTCTGGTGGAAGTACTTCTCCTGGCTTGATAGCGTTGGTGACTGGTGGCCAATTGCCTGGTTCCACCCCACTGGCACTGAGCCACGACTCAGTGGCAGACTAGATCCGGTTTTACATAGTCCGTTACTGCTGCAAATTCTGCTTTCTTGTCAAAGATTCTTCTGCAGTTGATGGTCATGATCCGCAGATTCTCTTTCTTTGGTGTATGGGTGTTGTGCGGAGTGGAGGAATTCATTCGTTGGCTACGTTGCAGTGTTCTAGTTTCTGCTTCTTGTGTTTCGACTTCCATCTGGTTTTGAGTTTGACTGTTCAGGGCTATGGGACTTTGACTGTCATCAATGGTCAAGCAGTGGACTGTAGCTGTTCAAGAATGACTGAAGAGGATCCGTCAACAGTCGTATGAACGTGCCGTATTCAGTGTGTCGAGCAATGTACTTTGAGAATCAGTAACAGGCACTACGCTACATCTTCTTCCGAGTACACTCTCGGTCTGTAGTAATAATACTAGACCACATCGTTTTTGAAGAAAGAGTATTCACTGACTTCTTGGCTGAGTATAGTTATCTCCTCAATAGTGCTTTACTGCCAAAGTGCTAGTTAGAACAGTCTGATCAGTATAACGTAAGATGTGTGACAGCCAGTAGGTTATGTGCGGGGGGTGGGGGGGGGGGGGGGAGAGAGAGAGAAGGAGGGAGAGCGAGTGACAGACAGAATACAAATGAAGGAATAAACTTTATTATTAGAGACTAGTGGATCAAACTCACAGAGTGAGAGAGAGAGAGAACGCCACTGCTGTGTTTCTGCAGTCTGCACATGCACGCTCACACACACACACACACACATGCACACATACACGAATGCACACACACACACACACACATAGTAGAAATGTCTCAATGAAATTACATATTACTTTTTTTTAATCATTGTCTTTAATGTCACAGTATTTCTTCAAACACACAAACATGACATTCATGAAACTTTCCAGTCACTTTCAGAGAAACTCTATATCTGCCGTCTGGAACATATGTACACACACGCTGTCCATGTATCATTCATGATTTCACTCCCAACACATCCCTGTGTAGGACCATCCAAATCATCTCTTCTAATGAAAATATTGAAAGTCTCAACAGAATGTACTTGTAAATTGAATGGAAAATATAGCAGCACTGTTCAAATGAATTTGTCCCTAGCATTATTTCGGAGTTTATCTTAGCGTGGTGGGTGGTTCCAGTATAATTATTTGATTTTAACCTCTCTCTCTCTCTCACAAACACACACACACACACATGCATCATGCACACACGCACACATGTACACACGCGCACATGTGCACATACACACACACACACATGTGCACAATGTTAGCAATGTTTTTAAAAAAATAGTCAAACTTCTGTCAAGTCAAACGCACAAAAGTAATAAACTTGTTTACAATATGCCGCCATACGCACATCCACCTTATGAACCAAGTCATCACATGAACTATACTAAGGAACCCAACTTCAACACTCTTAACGACACAATGATTCATGCTTGTACATCTATGGTTGAAATCACTAATGCAAGGACAGGTGGAACCATTTAGCTACAGTCATACACTGTGCACACTTTCATCCTTTTGAGCTGATTTTAACCATGCAGTTGTTCCTTCCGCAATGTGTGTAAACAACTTTCAATCCCAGTATCAGAGGCAATGCACCCAACATGGGCAAGCTAAGACATTCATTGTCGTTGTGTCACGCTGATCAATACATGCAAAACCTGGACCACAATTGGATATATATATATATATATATATAAATTAAAATCAATAGAGCATTTAAGACAAAATCCTTGATTCAAAGTTTTGATTTGTTATCTGTTTTACCTGCTGGGCAGGACATGTTTGAGAAGGCTAGTTCCTTTAGCGGTTCCCTACACAGACACTACTGTCTGAAAGAAGAAGAAAAAAACAGCAACACTGCACAGGCATCTGACAAAGCAACTGCTTGTTTCCAACCTGAAGTTAAACCCTGTAGCTCAAAATCCAAAGACAATTACAGGAAATTCACAAATGTTATTGTCAGGCATCTCAGCTCTTGTTTCTTTGAGGTGTCACTCTCTCAGCACCTCAATTGTGGGCAGACTTAGTAACATCTACTAGAATGGCATAACAGGACAAACACACATCAAGCAACTCAAACATCATCACATCTTGCAAAGGATAAATCAATACAGTGCAATAAGGAAAAGAAATCAATATCCTTTGAACAGTTCAGCGTCTTGCCCAAGTTCTTTCAGCTCCTGCGCCTTCACCTCCTCCATGGCTTCCTTCTGCATCTTCTCCATCTTCTCCAGCGTGACCGACTTGAGGGGCAGCAGCTTGGGCTTGCACAGCACCACAGTGGGCATGTCCTCCTGGTACACCAGGCCCTGCTTGGGCAGCACCTCCTGCAGCTCCACCTTGTTCTCACCCCCCGACATCCTGTCACAGCACAGTGGCAGCAACATCACTGTGACTGCACACCTTGTCCCCCCCCCCCCCCACTGCCCCCAACATCCTGTCACAGCAGGCAGCAACATCACTGTGACTGTGCACACTCCCCCTCCTCCCCCCCCCACTGCCCCCAACATCCTGTCACAGCAGGCAGCAATATCACTGTGATGTGCACTCCCCCCCCCCCCCCACTGCCCCCAACATCCTGTCACAGCAGGCAGCAACATCACTGTGACTGTGCACACCTTGCCCCCCCCCCACTGCCCCCAACATCCTGTCACAGCAGGCAGCAAATCACTGTGACTGTGCACACCTTGCCCTCACCCCCTGACATCCTGTCACAGTGGGCAACATCATTCACTGTGCCACCTTGTCCCCCAACATCCTGTCGGAGCACACCTTGCCCTCCCCCCACATCCTGTCACAGTGGGCAACATCACTGTGACTGTTTCACCTCCCCTCCCCCTTGCCCCAGTCATCCTGACACACTGTTGTGTGACTGTACATGTATACTGACACAATAACCTTGGATTCATTCAGCCACCCCTTCCCCCCACCCTCCCTCTCATTCTCAACCAAAAGTCTTTCTGAACAAGCATTATCATAATTTACACACCAGGGATTGTGTACAGTTTTTAAAAACTGCGTATGGCCTCATATGTATATATATATATATATATATATATATATATATATATATATATATATATATATTGTGTGTGTGTGTGTGTGTGTGTGTGTGTGTGTGCAAACATGCAGAAAAATGCTTAAGGGTCCATCATTTTTGTGTCCACGCAATCTGAGTGACGATCTAAAAACCATGTATGTGTATTAAAACCTGCGTAAAATATGCATAAAACATGAGTTAACATGATCCCTAATTAACGGTCAAGTTATGAACATCAATGTCAGAAAAACAGCTAAAATATCAGCTGATTTATTTTTAATTTTTATAATTATGTATTTAACAATATTTCTACCACATTGTTGGCATCTCACCCGAGGTGTTGTTGGCGAAGGCCTAATAATGGTCAAACAGTCTCAGTCACAGTCAAGTTTTGGTGACGTGTAATGTTGATGTTCAAGTCTCTGATAATGATGGTGCTGGTGTTGACGTTATCTCAAGCGCCCAGAAAGTGACTGCCAAAGACAGAGTTGACCAGAATTCTTGATGCTGCTGTTTCAGGATGAGTTCCAGTTCCAGTTACAACAGATGACACTTCTGCCGTCTGCCGGCTGTGACTAGATCTAATCTTGCCTGCTATTTGCTGAAGGCCGGGGGTGAAGGAAATCTGAAACCAAGCAAAATAATACAAAATCCAACTGCACTAATGCCAGTGTGTGTGTGTGTGAGACTGTGTGTTTCAATCTAAATAAAATGACACCAATAAAATGGCTTCACACACAAAATAACAGTGACGCTTCCATCATAACAATCAACACTTACAAATGTTTGAAGATCTACAGGTGCATCACTGCCTTATGCTCAGTACTCGGTTTGCTGGTTGGAAAAAATGCAAGGCAGATGAAGGGACGCAACCTCAACAGTAAATGACAACTTCCGCTTTTCTTTTCTTTATTTTACTCGTTTTTTCTTCTTCTTTTTTGAATCGTCAGTCTCTTAATTATATGCATCCAAATCTATGCTGCCAGCATCACTCATGCACTCGTCACAACAACCAAACAGCACTGTTAATCATAAGTTACAAAACTCGCAATTTTGGGGGCAAGCAGACGACATTTTCTGACCCGGAAGTGAACTTTTGGTCGGCATAGACGCTCAGCAATTCAGCAATGGCAGAAGAACAGTATGAGGACGTTGTGTTGAGAGATTTGAGGGCTCATCTGCAAACTGCAAAGATTCCAGTTGAGAATCTTTCCACTCTAGCAAAACAAGGAGATGATCAGGTACGTAACTGTTACTTATTGGACTGTAATGAAAGAAAAATAATTTTGTACCAAGAAAGAACAAATCCTGTGTTTTTTCAGCTCATTTCCCCACCCTTAGGAACTGGAATCAGCTTCCACTATGGCTGACCGCATCAACACTCCAGGAAGCATTTCGGTTAAATCCTAGGGCAGTGGCGTAAGATGCAGAATTACGTTCCATGCCGATTCGGCATTTTGTTACCGCAACTAGTCTCATACTCCAAAACACGTAATCAAAGTAACCATAGTATCATAGTGTTGCATGTTAGGTTGTCTGTAGCCATTTTGTCACATGACCGTGGAGCATCGTTGACTAGTTACATACATACATGTGTGAGAGATGCATGGCCAGTTTTTTTCCCCTTCTTTGTGTTTAAACAAAACCCTGCTACATGTACAAATAATAGGGGTCCAAGACAGATAAGTGCCACCCGCAATGCTTTATCAGTTTATGTGACATGATCCATGCTGGCAACTTCTGCTGGGTTGTTTTGATCTGTTCCACTCAAAGTATCGAAAGAATGAAAGAAGACTTCTAACCCAAACACCAAACCACGGTAGCCTAGGGGGGCTTTGAAATTATGGAGAAACAGTTCTGGTAATAAAAAATAAAAAGTTTTTATTTAAAGCCAAAATGAGGTAAGTAAGTAAGTAACTTGGTGTTTTATGCCCAATCAACCATTACAGTAATATCAGGGCAAAAGCCAAACTAGGCATGAAAATGTATACAGCATGGATGTATCAGTGGCTGTGGAAAATGTTGGTTCATTGGCAAAGTTTTTTTGAGCGGGTTGTTTTGGCTGTCAAAGTGGCTGCTCTGTTCAAAACTTTAAACCGTTAATATGATAACTGGTTGCAAGGTAGAGATGGGGTGGCAGCACAGTCTGTGTGCAGCAGCTAGGACTGGGGTGGAACACTTCCAGAGATGTTGACATGCAATCAGCCAAAATGTAAGTTGGTTCCAGTTCCTATGGGTGTGCTTGAAAAGACTCAGTCCCTAGCAGAGCGCTGGATGAGTTGTTCTCTCTTGGTATATAGTCTGTGTGCTTGAGTTGTGCTATAATGTGGGTTCAGTCCCAAGTCAAAAGGGAGTGGACAACTCTTTGGTTCTACCAATTTAACACTTGTACAGACTCATCAGTGCCTACGCCTTACATTTGTATGCACAGGCTTCACTAAGATTGTGGTGTGTACATTGGAGATCCCTCCTTTTAACAACAGGCAGCCTGTGAAAAGTGTGATGTGGGAATACAGAGATACCACATAAAAGTAGAATAATCAGAATGATGATTGCATCTACTTCCAACTGAATATCAGGTTAAAGCATCAATGAGTTGTGAGAACCTCAAGCCCCTGCTGAGCAGAGCAGAACAGAGGCACAATAAACATTCAACTGGACATGCAACATACAGGCACACATCTTTGTGGACCTGCTTTTGACATCATCTGTATGTGTGTGTGTGTGTGTGTGTGTGTGTGTGTGTGTGTGTGTGTGTGTGTGTGTGTGTGTGTGTGTGTGTGTGTGTGTGTGTTGTGTGTGTGTGTGTGTGTGTGTGTGTGTGTGTGTGTGTGTGTGTGTGTGTGTGTGTGTGTGTGTGTGTTGTGTGTGTGTGTGTGTGTGTGTGTGTTGTGTGTGTGTGTGTTGTGTGTGTGTGTGTGTGTGATGTGTGTGTGTGTGTGTGTGTGTGTGTGTGTGTGTGTGTGTGTGTGTGTTCGTATGTGCATGTGTGCATGTATGTATGCATGCATGCATGTGTGTGTGTGTGTGTGTGTGTGTGTGTGTGTGTGTGTGTGTGTGTGTGTGTGTGTGTATGCAGATGTACACAATCGTAAAAATGTACTTATATAAGTTACACTGCATCAAATAATGAGACTGGTACATAAGTAATCTTTAAATGTGATTGTATTTGTTGTCTGCTATTTATTAAAATGCATTATATGCTTGAATTAAACATCACCAGTATAAATTTGTTCATACTGGTGAATAAATATCCTTGTAACCAAGAAATATGCATTGTCCTCAAGATTAAAAAGGAACAGAATCAACTCAAGAGTGAGGTAGTCCAGCAACAGGTACTTTCATAGTACAGGCACCAGCTGAACTGATAATGTTTCCCCTCTGAACGCTTGGATTTGAAACTGCAGTTTTATGTGGGAACTGTATACTTTGAGCCCATAATGTCTCTTAAAAATGGTACTGTAGAAAGTGTTTTACTAATAAATATACTGTGGTAAGTGGTTTTTCCATAATATCAGTATGGATACTTGATTGAGTCTTGGTCATTATTTATGCAATTGGCAGTGTGTTTCACTCAGACTTTTGATTACAACAGGTTCCAAGCTGGTCAGAAAAGACATAGACTAAGATCTTATGCCCCCCCCCCCCCCCACCCCCCAGCTCTCTTGTTGTTTAACCCCTTGCAAAAAATTCATATCCTAATCATGCATAAGGTTTCACCAGCTGCTGCTAGAGCAGTGCTGCCCAGTCTAGCTGGTGTGTATGCTGCATTAGCTGGTGTATGCTAGTTGCTACATATTGTGATGCAGTGGGAAGCAGAAATGTTTCAGTTTTCAATGGCAGCTAGTGACTAATTCTTCACTCTTCTTCTTTGATTCTCTACTGCATAGGGATCTTTTACATGCAAGATCATGCACGTGTATACTGATATAGGTCAGCCATGTTCTTCATCCTCATCTGAAGGAGCAGACTGTCAGTCCAGGTTTACGTGCCAGACTGGAAGACAAAGTGTAATGTTGAACCCCAGTAAAGCAAAGTTCAGACCCCAGACCCCTGCTGTGTTAAGCACTAGCCAGTGAATATTGGGATATTAACCTCTCCCTCGACAACTTCCCTTCTTGAGGTGGTGGCGATGGGGGTCAAGGGTTATGGATTTGTTAAAGCTGGGGTCCTGAACAGTGGCCCCAAATCACTTTCTCATGTAGTCTCTCAGAGAAGAGGTCATTCACATCAGTTTATGATGCATAGCTGGTAATTCCTCATGTCCACACATTGTCAGTCACACACTTATGATGCGTGTTATTTTTGTCTTTCTTTTCACCACTTATAGCTTATGAATCTGGATGAAAAGTCGCTTAAGGTAAAAGGATGTATGCAGTTTCTGTTTAATCAAATGCACATGTGGGTATAAATGTTCAGTGCAATGGTTGGGGTTTGTGGCAGTTATTGTGGTGGCACTTTCTTGTTAGTCTAATGGCGAAATTAACCTGGATTTGGTGTCTGAATAGTCTGTTGCATGCAGCACATCGTTTAGCAGTTTTCCTGTTGACCATTTTCTGCTTTTTGTCTGTTTGTTGTGTTTGTCTCTGGTTGCTGGTGTTGCAAACAGAATTAATTGACAGTTGTTTTGTGCCCCAAGCAGAAGGGCAAGTCAATATTTCAACGTTGACCTTTCTCCAGCAGGTCAAAGAGGTCAAAATAAACCTGAGAACCAAAGATTTTGTTTTAAAATGCATTCCTGAGTTTATTTTCAATTTAGAATCCTACTTGTGTCAGCCATGATTAGCAAAATTGGATATAATGATACATTGTGCACCCTCAGCTGGCCTGACAGTTACCTACAGCCTAATGAAGGCATAACACACAGACACCCAGTGAGACCAAAGACACCAGCATGCAACAGTGGTGAGCTAGAACATTTACTTGCTGTTCTTATGTGCAGCCTGTCCCATTAATTGACGCTAAACAAACTCAGATTAGGAAGTGAATATAAAATCAAGAAAGCATTTTAAAGCAAAATTAATTCTTGGTTTCAAGTATATATTTTATTCTATCCTAGCTGTTGGCGAAGACTGGGTGTGAGATTTGCCAGTTAAGGAAAGACAAAACAGAATATCCTTTTTGAGTGGATTCACCATGGCAAAACAGAGCTAGCTGTTTCACATAAAAATGATATGCTGGAACTTATTAAAAAAATTGGTCTGATTCTTACTGCACTGAACAAGTTCTATGTTCATATTCATCTAGCTGAGTGTATTCATTTAGAGGGGAAAAAAAGAAGCGATGTATGTATTTAATGTCCAATTCACACTGATTACTTTCTTCTTCTTCTGTGTTGTGATCTTTGTACTTTACACTCTGGTGAAATATGATGCCAGTGTGTCTGATGGTCAACAACACTCTCCATGTTTTGTGAAGGTCAGAAGTCCCCTAGTACTTTTGTTGTCAGTGTTGGGGTAGGCTCCTCGAGGTTTGCACTGTACTGTTACTGAGCATGACACCACATATTGTGTAGAAAGTGGAACTTGTAGCATAGTTATGATCATCTGCTTTCTCCAACAAAGCCACCCCAAATCTCCAGCATGCCTTGGGTCAGATCTTTGCTTGATGTTCCTGTATTTATATATATATTACATATATTTTAATTCCTAAAGAATTCGTCTCACCAAGGCTTGAGTGGAAATCAAAATGTGTGCTTGCTCTTCTTTTCCTCTGTGTTTAACAAATGAAGATAAGTATGCATGCAGACCACCCACCATTCAGGCAGCTATACTTTGACTTCAGAGATTTCCGTTTGAATGTAGGCACTTAACTGACACCAGTCAGTTTTGTTGTTGTTTTAACTGATCACAAGAGGATAATTATTATTTAATGTCTGTTGTCAACTAGTCTGTATTCTTATTGTATTCATGTGAAATGCTAGGGGAAAAAATGAATATAAAAACCAACCAGTTTATCATAGCTCCACACTAGCTGTTAGAGCCAAGAAACAGACAATAGCTTCAGATGTGGTGAAGTGTGAACATTAACATAGTTTTGTGAACTGTTGAAGTTGTCTTTATAAATGAATGAATTGAAGTGACATGTATGCTCAGCCCCCAGACACTAAGTGTTTGTAATCAGTGTGACAAACAGCACACACACAAAATGATAATCTGGGTTCTTCCACTCTGTTTTAAAATCAGAATTTTGAAAGTACAAAAAATAAAAAGGAGTTACGGTCAAGTTAATCTTTTGTTTACATAACATTTTTACTGGAATCTTAGACAAAATAAACAGCGTGTGTATTCTTCTTGGAAGTCATCACTAAAAGTAAAAGCTTGCTTGAGTGTAAAAGTATTATTAAGTATATTGTTTATACAGAGCTTTTAAAGACCCCAAAAATAAAAAATAAATTTGACAGAGATGGTAATATATCCAGTGACGCCCAAACAAACCTTTCATGCAGACATGTCTGACAACTATATATGTGCCAGATTGACAATTCAGCTACATTCCTTCTCAGGTTTCTTCCACTTGAATTTGAAGCTTACTGTGCAGTTTGCCTGTAAATCTCTCAGTCTCTGTCTGAGTGTCTGTCTGTCTGTCTGTCTGTTGGTCTGCCTGCCTGTCGGTCTGCCTGCCTGCCTGCCTGTCTGCCTGTCTGTCTGTCTGTCTGTCTGTCTGTCTGTCTGTCTGTCTGTCTGTCTCTCTCTCTCTCTCTCTCTCTCTCTCTCTCTCTCTCTCTCTCTCTCTCTCTCTCTCTCTCTAGTTGTTAGATTTTGACTGAACCTAAACTACAATCCTTGTTTAATAAAATAAAGTTTTTGAGTTCAAGTACTCTCTCTCTGTTGGGGTGGGGGGAAGCATTTTTAGGTTTCAGTGTTGTTGTTGTTGTTGATTGAATCTGTCATTTTCTCTTTTCAGTAGGTTTCTGTTGTTATCACGATGTAATTACTTCCTTTTGGTATGATTTCTGATGTGATATCAAATATAAATTGTGAAACAAATGGCTGAATGAACAAGTATAAATTGTGAAATGAATGTATGAATGACAGAAGTAAAAAAACAGTCATGTCAAATATGTAAGAACATCATTTTTATTTGTGCTTATTGACATTTCTTTCTTTACATCTTTGGTTGGTTGGTTTATATTGTTTTGGTTTATTTGTCTTTATCTTGTATGAATTATGAATGTTTCTTCACTTACTTCTTTGTTTTTATATATTTATGAATTGTCTCTATTCCTGCAATCACTTGTTTGTTTGCAAGCTGGAAATAGACACGTAATGCAAGTGATATATTGACAGTTTGAAAATTACATCTGTTTCTGTTCTTTTGTTTATTCTTCACACCTGCTGATGCAGTTGGTTCAACAGTTCCTGACAGAAAACATTCATATTGAAGGTTCAGGTCCTGAGGCAAAACAGAGTCAGCTGTATATTGGTGAGTTTTGGCGGAGAGATATAAGCAGTAATGTATCAGAGAGTGTTAGTATGGAGAGACAATCAGCTGTATATTGGTGAGTTTTGGCTGAGATGTAAGCAGCAATGTATCAGAGAGTGTTAGCATGGAGAGACAATCAGCTGTATATTGGTGAGTTTTGGCAGAATTATACACTCAGCTATATCTCAGATAGTTTTAATATACAGAGACACTCACCAGTATATTGGTGAGTTTTGGCAGAGAGAATTTGTAAGCAGCAATGTATCAGAGAGTGTTAGCATGGAGAGACAATCAGCTGTATATTGGTGAGTTTTGGCAGAATTATACATTCAGCTATATATCAGAGAGTTTTAATATACAGAGACACTCACCAGTATATTGTAGAGTTTTGGCCAAAAAATACAGTCACTATATATCAATGAGCTTTACCATACAGATACAATCAACTACCTGTTAGTGAGTTTGGGCATAGAAATAACCAAGTGTGCATGGGTGCATGTTCTGGTGTATATTTAGATATTTATTGATCAGTTAGCTCGGTGGTAGGGTCAGCTATGTTTCAGTGGCAGTTTCCCCCATAGTACAACTGTTTTGTTCCTTGCTTGCAAAAAGTGTGTTTGCCAAACATTTTGATCCACATTTTTTGTGGTGTTCTGTTTTAAGAGACATTCTTTCTGATGAATGATAATGCTTTTGTGTGCTTTGACCGCTGTGTTGGTGTGTTTTGGCACTGCCACATGGGTAGGCTGCAGTAAGCTTTATATTGATGAGGTTTGGCACACTATGCAATCAGCTGTTGATTGTTGCAGTATGTTGCATGTGAGGCAATGTTGGCTCAGTTCTGACAGAAGACAGCTGGCCAGAATAAGGAAAAGTGGTGAATATAGAGTGCAATATCCCTCCACTCCCCCCGGGCCTCCCTCCCCCTCCCCCCCTCCCCTCACCCCCACCCCCACCCCCCACCCCAAAAAAGAAGATGAAAGAAGGAAGGTAGCAATGTTAATTTATCGTGTTGTCTGAATTGTTTTGATTTTTGTATATAATGTTAATTTATCATGTTGTCTGAATTCTTTTTATTTATGTATATAATGTTAATTTATCATGCTGTCTGAATTCTTTTTATTGGTGTATATAATGTTAATTTGTCTTGCTCTCTGAGTTCTTTTTATTTGTGTGTGTGTATATATATATATATGTGTGTGTGTGTGTGTGTGTGTGTGTGTGTGTGTGTGTGTGTGTGTGTGTGTGTGTGCATTGAACTGGGACTGTTGCTTTTGGTTTGCAGCATCTTTCTGGGGCATCAAGGAGGCGGTGAGTCAACTCTTGCTGGCTGGGGCAGGTACGTAATATCACCACTTTATTTAGGCACAAGTAACCAGTGCAGGAATGGGTACTGTTTCTTATCAGCAGTCTCTCAGTTTCTTCAAAGAGGATCCAAACACATCAACAGTTAAAAGAATCCTTGTTTCAGACTTTTTCTTGGGAGGGTCAATTTTTTTCTTCTTCTCCTTTTGTCTCAAAATTGGATGAAAATGAATGAACATGCCTGATGACAACAAGAATCAAGGATCAGTTTTTAACTCTGCCATCAACTAATAATTTTTAATGTAGTACTCAGCTTTTGAACTGGAATGCTGCAGAATGGATCAGTTGGTTAGCTGAATGCTGTTCGGTGAGTTGGCTGGCTGGCTGGTCAGCTGGTTGGCTGGATAATAGGCAATAGGTTGGTTGGTGCAATGGTCAGTCAGTCAGCTGCCACCAGGTTGCTTGGGTGGTTAATTAGTTTTTTGGTTTCTTGTTAGGTCATTTTGCTTGTAGTTGTTTACATATCTTGCTTTTTTCTTCTTCTGTGATCTGTTGGGTTCAGACCCCAACAAACAGAACAAGGGATCCCTGTGGACCCCACTCCATGCTGCCACATTCCAGGAGCACGGGCCGGTAAGAAAAACCTTCAGTAGTCATCCTGCACTTTTAACACCATCTCTGAAACCCCACGCTTTGTGTATCTGAATTAAACCCCACTCTTCACATCAGTAAAACCCATTCTTCTGGTCTGTGAAACCCCACTCTTCGTGTCCGTGAAACCCCACTCTTCATGTCTGTGAAAACCCATCTCTTCACATCTGTGAAACCTATTCTTCAGGTCTGTGAAATCCTCACTCTTCCTGTCTTTGAAAACCCCACTCTTCACATCTTTGAAACCAAATGCTTCATGTCTGTGAAAACCCACTCTTCATGTCTGTGAAACCCCACCTTTTGTGTCTGTGAAACCCCATTCTTCATGTCTGTGAAACCCCATTCTTCATGTCTGTGAAACCCCACTCTTCACATCTGCGAAACCCCACTTTTTGTGTCTATGAAATCCCACTCTTCACATCTGTAAAACCCCATTGCTACTGTCTGTGAAACCCCCACTCTTCATGTATCTGAAACCCCACTCTTCACATCTGTGAAACCCACTCTTCACATCTGTGAAACCTCACTCTTCTTCGTGTCAGTGAAACCCCACTCTTCTTCTTGACCGTGAAGCCCCGTCCGTCATGTCTGTGCGTAACTGGACCCCTCAGCAAAGACCGCTGCTGTTGTAAGACGGCCTCTGAAGCCTCACACTTTGTACCTGTGTACATGTAACTGAACAGCTCTCGGACCAAAGACCACTGCTTGCTGTTCCATGTGGGAAGCTATGCAGCAGAGAATAAAATGTGGGCAGAAGCAAAATGCTGTGGCTGACTGGTGGCTGTTGTGTGACAGGTGGTGATGCTGCTGTTGGACAACAACGCGCAGCCAGAGCTCCCAGATTCAGAGGGCAGGTAAGCTAATGACCCTGGGTCCAGGTGTGGTTTTTACCCAGTCGGTTGATCAGGTGTTTTATCCAGTTGGTTGATCAGGTGTTTTTTATCCAGTTGGTTGATCAGGTGTGGTTTTTACCCAGTTGGTTGATCAGGTTTTTTTATCAGTTGGTTGATCAGGTGTGTGTTTTTACCCAGTTGGTTGATCAGGTGTTTTTTACTCAGTTGGTTGATCAGGTGTTTTTTACCCGGTTGGTTGATCAGGTGTTTTTTATTACTCAGTTGGTTGATCAGGTGTTTTTTACCCGGTTGGTTGATCGGGGTTTTGTTTTTTTACCCATTTGGGTGATCAGGTGTTTTTTACCCATTTGGGTGATCAGGTGTTTTTTCCCCACTTGGTTGATCAGGTGTTTTTTACCCGCTTGGTTGATCAGGTGTGTGTTTTTACCCAGTTGGTTGATCAGGTGGTTTTACCCAGTTGATAGATCAGGTGTTTTTTACCCACTTGGTTGATCTGGTGTTTTTTAGCGTTTGTTGATCTGGTGTTTTTTGCCCAGTTGGTTGATCTGGTGTCTGTTTTTACCCAGTTGGTTGATCAGGTGATTTTTACCCAGTTGGTTGATCAGGTGATTTTTACCCAGTTGGTTGATCAGGTGTTTTTTACCCAGTTGGTTGATCAGGTGTTTTTTACCTACTTGGTTGATCTGGTATTTTTTACCCACTTGGTTTATCAGGTGTTTTTTACCCACTTGGTTGATCAGGTGTTTTCTACCCACTTGGTTGATCTGGTGTTTTTTACCCACTTGGTTGATTAAATGGCAGTTCTGCAGAGTCCAGAGTTTGGTACACCATGGTTGATTAGATGGCAGTTCTGCAGAGTCTAGAAGCTTGGTACACCATGGTTGATCATATTGGTTGGTTCTGCAGAGTCCGCAAGATTGATGTCAGGTGTTTAGCATGCTGTGATTTATAAGGCAAAACAGTCCTCTGGCAGTTCATATGTTTGGTATGCCATGGTTAATAAGGTAAAGGCAGAATGATCCTGTTTACATATATTTCATCAAACCCTTCACCACCAACTTGCACCGCAGTTCCTCCATAAAAGAACCCACTACTCTACTCAGGTGGACTGAATGGTTACCAACTGGAACACTCTTGGCTGATTATGGGTATATCTTCATTTAAATGGTGGTAATATGGCAGGATCAGCGGATGATGACATGAATGTGTCTGGAAAAGTGATCAAGGTCTACACTGTTTAGCTACAGATGGATTAACCAGATTGCATGCTCATGTTTCTGGTGGTGTCTGCAGTGGTTGTTTTGCCCCAGAATTAAATTGTTCAAGAAGTATTAGCCATAAAATCTCTCTACACAACTGTCAAGGAGTTTGCCTCTGCCTCGGGCAAGGTCTGCACAATCTTCTCTTCAATGTTATACACTTGTGTCTTTCGGAACAACTCCCAAAGACTTTGCGTCAGCCACAGACAAGATCTGGCCCCTGTTCGCCATTGCATTTAGTTAATGCTGATGTCTGTTCAAAGGACTTCCAAGGACTTTGCCTCAGCCTCCAACAAAATCTGGCCTCTGCTCACCACCATCTTAATGCTGACGTCTGTTCACAGGACTGCCAAGGACCTTGCCTTAGCCTCAGACAAAATCTGGCCTCTGTTTGCCACCATGTTAACACTGATGTCTGTTCACAGGACAGCCAAGGACCTTGCCTTAGCCTCAGACAAAATCTGGCCTCTGTTTGCCACCATGTTAACACTGATGTCTGTTCACAGGACAGCCAAGGACTTTGCCTCAGCCTCAGACAAAATCTGGCCTCTGTTTGCTGCCATGCAGCTGGACAGAACGCCCAGGACAGAGCTCATCGAGAAGCATATCATTAGGAGGGTCAGTGCAAACCACATTTCACATCCCATGTTGTTTTTGTGGTAAAGGGTGTAGACAGAGACTAAGATCCCGTTACTGGCTGGGGGCGTTCGGGGACATACCTGACACTACAGCTTGGCCATGTGAGGTGCAGTGTGGAAAACCATACCATTATACTGAAAATGAATGAAACTTAATATGTGGCGTAGACAGGATTCCACACTAAACAGCTGCATTTTGACAGGGCCAGGTGCACACAGATGCTGTCACACAGCTGAAAGCATCATCACTGTTTCATCATCAGGCTTTAAAGATAGGATTTTAGACTGGTATACCAGAAGCAGTGTGCTATTCATGGAATGAAAGTGGAGCTACTTGGATCACACGCATTTGCATTCACACAGCCACACTCATGCATGCATGCACACACACACACATATGCATGCACACACACACACGCAGGTGTAAGATGTAAGGGTTACGTTATGTTCACTTGTCACTAGATGTAAAGCTTAGTGTTGCATTTGCTGGTCATTAGATGTAAGATTATTGTTTCCCTCTTTAGTGGCTAAAGACAAATGCTGTGTTGACTACTAAAAGTGTGTTGCACTGTTCATTAGATGTAAGGCTGTTGTTTCCTTCACTAGTGGCTAAAGACAAATGCTATGTTGACTGAGAGTGTGTTGCACTATTCATTAGATGTAAGGTTGGTGTTTCCTTCACTAGTGGCTAAAGACAAATGCTACGTTGACTGAGAGTGTGTTGCACTGTTCATTAGATGTAAGGTTGTTGTTTCCCTCTTTAGTGGCTAAAGACAAATGCTATGTTGACTGAGAGTATGTTGCACTGGCTAAAGACAAATGCTATGTTGACTGAGGGTGTGTTGCACTGTTCATTAGATGTAAGGTTGTCATTTCCTTCGCTAGTGGCTAAAGACAAATGCTATGTTGACTGAGGGTGTGTTGCACTGTTCATTAGATGTAAGGTTGTTGTTTCCCTCTTTAGTGGCTAAAGACAAATGCTATGTTGACTGAGGGTGTGTTGTTGTTTGTGCAGGGGTCTGCACGGGGCGCCCCCAAAGAACCAGGCTACGGCATCAAGATGGTAAGTTCTGATCTGCAGTTCAGCTTCTGAGTCTGTTGGGCTCAGCGGTCCATGGAGTAAGCGCACCTTTGTGGTGACAGTTCTGTAGCAGACATTAGTGACAGAAAATAGGTCTTGGGAATCAACAGTGGGTAGGGGTCCGTGGGTACGATTGCGAAATGGGGTATCCAGAGAGAGCACAAAACTATTTACTTAGTTGGATCACAACTACTGCTTTTATGATTGTGCAAAACCCACACCACCCACAGGAACAAAAGATGTTCAGGTGTCTTGTTGGAAACAGTAAAAGAAACCATTATGTGTTTGGCTTGTAGGGGAAATTGTAAAATCATGCATCACAGGTATTAGGAGGTGGACCCACATTCTGTGTGTGAATACTGGTAAACACTTGCATTGACTAATACCACTGTATCATGTGATGTGTCAGTGTGTCATGCAATGTTTCAGTGTGTCATGCAATGTGTCATGTGTCCCACAGGTGGAGTACTGTGGCCCCCAGGCAGACAGCAGTCAGGGTGGTGGTTGCTACATGTAGGGAGCCCTGATGGGGGACATGCTGGAGTGTGTCATGTGATGTGTTAGTGTGTCATGCAGTGTGTCAGGTAGTGTGTCATGTGATGTGTTAGTGTGTCATGCAGTGTGTCATGTGATGTGTTAGTGTGTCGTGCAATGTGTCAGGCAATGTGTCATGTGATGTGTTAGTGTGTCATGCAATGTGTCAGGCAGTGTGTCATGCATGTGTTTTACAGGCAGAGTACTGTGGCCCCCAGGCGGACATCAGTCAGGGCGGTGGTTGCTACATGCAGGCAGCCATGATGGGATGTACTGGAGTGTGTCATGTGATGTGTTAGTGTGTCATGCAATGTGTCAGGCAGTGTGTCATGTGTGTCCCACAGATGGAGTACAGTGGCCCCCAAACGAACAGAAGTCAGGGTGGTGGCTGCTACATGCAGGCAGCCCTAATGGGGGACGTGCTGGAGTGTGTCATGTGTCAGCGTGTCATGATACGTGTCAGTGTGTCATGCAGTGTGTCATGTGTGTGTCCTACAGGCAGAATACTGCGCCCCCCAGGCGGACAGCAGTCGGGGCGGCGGTCGCTACATGCAGGCAGCCATGATGGGGGACGTGCTGGCTGATGACCCGGACCACCCAGCCAGGGGCAGTGCGGGTGGGGGGCAGCCCCAGTTTTCCCTGTGGAAATGAGCGCACGCTGCACTCTGGCCTACCTGCACTGTTTCTCCTCAGTGTGGGCTGCTCAAGGAGAAGGTCACCAATGCTGTTGTTGGGAAATGGGCACCTTACCCTCTCTGTTGCACGTGGACTGTTGGGAAAATGGTACCCTGATTGTTGTTAGTGTGGGTTGCTCAGGTAAGGGTACCCCATTCATCATTTGCTGGGGAAAGGATACCGTGTTTGTCACTGTAGTGTGGATATTAGGGAAACGGTGTTCCGGTGGTTATTGTGTGGGTGGTTTGGTTAAGGGTACCCCATTTGTCATTAGTGTGGATATGTAAAGGGTAAAGGTACCCCATTCATCATTATTTTGTGTGGGTAGTTGAGGAAAGGTTTCCGTGTTTGTTGTTAGGTAAAGGTACCCTGATTTTCAGTGTTGCTTGTCACGGAAAGAGTGCCCTGTTGAATGAAAGTGTTTTTGTTTGTTTGTTTATTTGTCAGTATGGACCTGATTTGTTACATAAATGCTATCCTGTTGTGGGTGTTGATTGTTACAGAAATGGTGTATTTGTTCATGTGAGATGTATCGCCCTGATATAACCACACTGGTTGACTGGGCATAAAACACCAACTTACTATCATGTGAGATGTTAATGCCAAGTGTCCAGGTCTTTTGACTCACTGGAGAAATGTGAGCCTGTAATAATGAGTGGCTGCTGCTCATGAAAGGTTGCTCTGACTTTCCGCCATGATGATCTGGGCTTAGCATAACTCATTTGGAACAGCTTTTGACAAACTTGGCCCATTTTCAGTCACGGAGGAGTCTAAAAGAAAAACAAAAACTTGGACTTTTCCTGGCTTTGAATGGGAGTCCAGTGAGTATTCCGTAAACCACTTGTTTGTTACTAGTCAGTAAGCGTGGGAAGGACTGATGTTTGCTGGAATTGTATCTGTGTGACTTTCACAGACATCATGCACGTTGTGATGGAAGGGAATTGGTGCAATGTTCCAGATGTACAGTTAGTTGTAGGAATTGTAGCTACTCATTGTGCTTCAGTATTTCGGCACTAGTTCCTGTCTCATTGTTTCTCTGTAACACTTGTATGCCAAAAGGCTAATTGCATGCTGCTTCTTGAAGAGTGCAGAGCCACCAGGCTGTGTCCTGTTTAGGCTGCGGCAGTATTATGCCACAACAGGGATGTCAGAAGTGGACTTGTTCCCTCACCGACTTAGTGTGAACCACCAACAAACTACCACACTGCTTTTTTATGCCTGACGTTTTGTTCCCTACTGACAAGTATCCCCAGATATTTTTTGTCTTAAATAATTGGCATGTTATTGTGACTCCCCCACCTCAGCATCTGAATCTCTCTCCCTCTCCCTTTCTTTTGCTCTGCAACCCCCTCCCGCCCCCCACGCTTCTCTTTAGACAGTAAACCAAACCACAATTCAATTACTTGTAGTTTATTTTGCTTTGTTGAGTGTTGTTGTGTTTGTCCACAGGGACAGATGTGTAACAAAAAAAAAGCCTACTTGTGCTGACATTTTTATCATTGCATAATAAAGTATTATCATTATCTGTCTGTCACTGTCTCTCTCTGTCTGTCTGTCTGTCTGCCTGCCTGTCTCTGTGTGTGTTGTGAAATGCACATCAGACATCAGTTGTAAGATTCTTCTTACCTTCATGACAGCTTTTATTTATAACCTCCCTTTAAAAAAAAACTTTTTCTTTCTTTTCTACTCTTCTTGTCTTGTTCCTGCTCTTCCTCCTTCACTCTTTTTTTCACCCAGTCTTCTGTTCTGTATATATATATATATACACCTGTGGGTGTTGGGGGAGGGGGGTCTTGAAAGTCATAGCCTACATGGATGCTGTATGAGTTCCAAGATGATTATGCCACTAACAATAATATAGTCTACACATTCACATTCATTTGACTTATATATACAATGAAAGAGACAGACATGAGGTGTGAGACCTGATGCTCGTTCAGACCCCACTTGTTCTGTTTAGCGTATCACAAAGTCCATGTTTTACAGACTGCTTGGGCCACTGTCCCTCAGCTGGCAGAATTCTGTTTCACAGACTCCCTGCTTCACCATTTGAGATGAAAACACAAAGACACTGTTGACAGCTTTGCGCTTTCATTGCATAGTTGCAACAACAACAAAAAGTTCCTTTGTGCATCAGTCTGATCAGTTTCTGTGTGAAGTAATTGGATGATTAGTTGTGAATTCTTTTCCTTTTTTGTTGTTTGTGGGATGGGGGTGTGGGTTGAGATGTAATACATTATTTCACTGTACCTGTGCCATGTGAAGGTGTGTAATCTTATGATGATCAGTTGCGGTAGTGTTTTGGTTATTTATGACTGCTTTTCTGTTGGAGTATGTTTTTCTTGTTATAATACTGGCATTCCATGCAATGTTGATTACCATGATTATTGACGGCATTCCATCATGATCATTCTATCCCATTGTGATCATTACATCCCATTCCATCATGATCATTGCATCCCATCATGATTATTCTATTCCATTATGATCATTGCATCCCATCATGATCTTTGCATCCCAGTGTGGTCATTACATCCCATTGTGATCATTGAATCCCACCATAATCATTGCATCCCATCATATTCATTGCATCCCATCGTGATCATTACACAGCTACGTGATCATTGCATCCAATCATAATCATTGCATCTCACCATGATCACTGCTCCCATCATGATCGGTTATTGACTCCGAGAGCAGAGTGTCATTTTACAGGGGAAAGCCGTTCTGTTTTTGTGGGGTGGCTGTTGTTTAGCACTATTTACATATGAGAAATACGGCATCTCCTGTTGTTTTTATCCACTAAGTCGATTTCGTTTACACATTATGTTGGTGTGGAATCCAATTTTTTGGTCAAATAGAGGGGCGTTTATTGCTGTCCATGTCATTGTTACAGTTGCTGTTGTTGTTGTTGCCTGGTTTGTTGACCAGGGCACAGACGAGAAAAAGGCACTGTTGTTGTTAAAAGAAACAATAAAAAGTTACTTTTAAATGAAAATTGTTGTCTGTGTGCAATTTAAAGAGAAACATCATGGGTCTGTCCATGTTCATCAGCTTCATTCGGTGTAGTTCTGCATGCACTACTCAAGATTCAGGATTGTTTTATTTTCTCATCATAGATTTTATTTTATTTTTTAAGTAGCAGAGTGGGTGAGTATTGGGGAGTACTGGATAGCCAAAAGTCAAGTGCTGAAGAAGACTGGTTACCCAAAGACATTGATTTGCATTTAGCACATTGCAAATCAACATCTTTGGTTAGCCAGCCTGAGAACACAGGGAAACACTCAGGCCAGCCACCTTGAAGCATTGCGGTGGGCAAATGTCTGCTTTTGTCGTAGGACTGCGGATAAACATCCAGTGGACAAGTGTCCTGGACCCATTTAAACTAAAGGAGGCAATCCAATCTGGTCCCCATTAGCTCAGTGGATACTTCATTTTTGAGCTACTGTCTACTGACAAGGATTTCACAGCACACCCTCCATGATGGGAGGCAATCATGGCAAATGGACTGCAAGAGCTGAGACCACCAGAGCCGCAGGCCGAGCAGCATACACCAACTTGGGCAGGAAGACATTCAAATGCTGATAGTGTCATGCTGTTTCTGCTGTAGATGTTGATGACAGTGTCGCCATTGTCTGTAGCTCAACATCATGGCTGGGTGGAGATGGCATCAGTAATGAGCTAAGAAGTTGGTGATGAACAGGTCATCTCTCTGCTGCACTGATCATCAATATTGTCAGTGTCATCATCATCACTACCTTCGTCTTATTGCCTTATCATCGCTAACATCTTGGATATCCTGCTAACATCAGTACTCTCCTTGATTTCTTTGCACAGTGCTACCAGCCACCTTCTAAGTCTTCCACTCTATTCACAAGTTTCCTGACCCACAACATTGAATAACGATTTGCCTTGTAACTTTTTTTTAAAGAATTTTTTTTTAACATCAAGTCAGCCAGGCAGCCTTGAACACTGGGTTGAATGTCTTCCAGTTTTAAGAATGTCCATGAAAATAGTTGAGCAAGAAAGTTTGAAACAACTCTGTACACCTCTAAACTCACTCAAGGCCAAACATGGCAGGGCCCTAACACAGCTGAGAAAAACTGCAACTGTCAACACTTTAAATCCCCTGTAAAAACTTATCTCTTTAGCCTGTCTGGTCAACTCGGCCCTGAGTGATTCAATGGCCATGTGTTAACACTTCAAGTCCCCTCTGAAAACATCTCTCCTTAGCCTCCCTGATCAACTCAGCCCCGAGTGATTCAATGTTGGTATGTGCATGCGTGCGTGCATGTGTCTCTCCCCCCACCCCCACCCCACTCTATGACCCACAAACATACACCCACTGTGACACACACTAGGGTTCAAGACGGATAAGCAAAGAGAGGATGCAAGAGTGACAGTCACTCACACAGACAAACACGCACACTCTCCAAGTTCAGTCACAAGGACACCAGTTGATATGGGATCACCTTTATTCTGCATATCATCCTTGTCAAACTCCCCCAGTTATCACTCATGACATAGTAATGAAGGAAAGAAAGGAAAAAAAAGGTGCCAATCACGTCAATGCTGATCATTAGGCAACGTAAAGTAGTCTAGTTGTAATTATCTCTTTCTTCCTTTCCCATTCTTCTTCAGTTGTATACGACATTTACAATAACACAGAGCGGAGGGGAGAGGAGGAGGTATGGCTTTGCTTCAAACATAACTCTACCCACCACTGCTTAGGATTCCACCTGCAATCAAATTATGTCAAAGTGAGAAAGTAAGAATATTAGGAACATGAAATCTTTGGAAGGGTGGGGAAAAACATAATCATAATCAGTATGAATAAGCAGGAGTGAATCATTTTTGTAACAAAATTGAAACTCATTTTTTTTTTAAAAGAGGAAAAAAGCACATCCAAGTTGGGGTAGGGGAAGCAACCATTAACTTCAACAAAAGCTGCACATAACGCTTGTAACGGCCATTTCACCTGCAAAGCCATTACACGTTATAGGCACCATATTACACACACGCACAATAAAAAACAGAAAAAGAAATTGTGTGAAAGTGGAAGTTTGTCGATAAACAGCAGACAAAATAGTAATAACAGTACCTGCTGGTGACGATGCTGTACTGTCACTGTCTGCATTCACTCTGCAGCATATGTACTAACAAATCTGCCTCAGAGAGGTCCATATCAAAACAGCCTGACAATGGAGGTCAGCTAAGCGCTGGCTTGAGTGTGCGTGCAGCCATAAGCACTAGTCTTGGAAAGAGAAACAGCACTGTTTTCATAACATGCCATTTACCACCTAGCACATCTTCTGTATCACTTCATAACATGCCATTTACCACCTAGCACATCTTCTGTATCACAAACTCTACTTAAGTCCTGCAGGTGTTTGTGTATGCCAGGATTATGGTCTAATTATGGTCTTTGTTTTATGATTTTGCACTGAATGGGGTGAACTCGTTATTTTGTACACCATTCCTTAAGACAGCGGGACAACCCAAACACTCAAGCAAGCAGAAAGAAACGAGTGGTATTACTGTGTAGACAACTGACAATCAAATATCACAGGTTCTGTTATCATTATCATAGCTCTACCATACTGTACAAAGCATTGTATTCAAATCTCAGTCTCTGAGAAGCAAAAGGTGACACTTACACACACCCGCACAAAAAAGAAAGAAACAAACAAAAACCACACAAGAGTTGATACAACTTACAACAAGACCTCGGTTCTCCTGCAATAAATCAGCACAACAGTCACAGGATTAACATCATCTACAACCTGTTTCCACTCGAAGTAATACAGAAGGACAGCACACACAAACACATCCATGCACACACATACACACACCATTTTATCAACCAGACACAAGTAAAACGTTAATCATATAACTATATATGTACAACAACAACAAAATATGCAGCGTGTCCCATTCATCGTTCATTACAATAATGTCAAGCAGTAGATAAATAGCGTCAACATACCACTGTCTGATTTGAAAGAGGCTTTAAAAAAAAAAAGGAAAAAAAAAAAAAAGAGCGTAACAACAACAATATTCATGAAATGTCTGTGTGAAATGAGTTCAGTGAAAGATCACTACTCAAAATTGAAACATCTTCTAAAGTCATTCACAGGAACACTGGGCAAATTTAAAGACAACAGCATCTTCAATTCAATGAGTTAAAAACACTGCCCCTGCGTAAATTAAGGAACGAAACAAACTGTATACCAACAGTGTAATGCGAATCAGGCCAGGCTGCATAAATGAGACTGAGAGAAATCGGTGAAGTGGAACTCCCCTGAAGCTCAGCCAGACTGGCAGTCAGCAGCCCAGAGCACCTAGTCCACCATCAGTGAGGATGGCAGTCAGCCAAAGGCAGAGCCAGAAGACATCACTCAGGACAAAAGATGGCTTGTGTTACTGCACGCCAAAGACACAAAGCTCTCCTCAAATGGCTGGAATGAAGTACTTCACATCAAGCTCCACACTGGCAACACTTTCTGAACTATCAAAGTAGGCATTGACCCCAGATGAAGACAGACCACTTGGCAATACTTTCTGAACTATCAAAGCAGGCACTGATCCCAGATGAAGACAAGACCACTTGGCAACACTTTCTGAACTATCAAAGCAGGCATTGATCCCAGATGAAGACAAGACCACTTGGCAACACTTTCTGAACTATCAAAGCAGGCACTGATCTCAGCTGAAGACAGACCACTTGGCAACAAGAAGGTGTGCATGGAGCTTGTCCAAGGGATTAAAGAGTGAAGAAGGAACAAACCTTTTTTTTTTAATGTGCTTCCTGTGCATATTTTATTATGATAGACAATGTTCTTGACTTGTATTTAGTTGTAAAAAAGTTGTACTATGAAGCTTGACAGCAAATAATTTTCTACTTTTATATTTCCTTCCCTACTCCATCATCTCTCTCTCTCTCTCTCTCTCTCTCTCTCTCTCTCTGTGCGTATGTGTATGCATATGCATGTGTGCGTTTCTAAAGGTGTGCTGGAAAAATCTGTGCTGAATACATATATTCATGGTATAAGCGAGCAGGAATGAATTTACATTCAGTGTGAGCCAACGTTATTCATGTGACTGTGTTTTCAGCATCATTTCCATCTTGCCTTTTTCAACATATCTGCATCTTCCTTTCAATTTTGCCCTTTTGCCAAGAGTCTGGTCCTAAGCAAAGTGAGAAAATAAGCAGCTATGGATGAACAATGTCTGACAGACCCTTTTCACCCTTTCTGGGTTAACTGAAAGAACTCAGCAGAACAATATTCCCCTTCTCAAAGTCAAACTGGACCCACAATCACAGAAGAAAGTGAAAATCAACCTTGTACTTTGGAAGCGAATCACTGGATTCTGGATGTTGCTGTCACTGTCAAATAGCACTGAAAGAAACCGTGTAGAAATAACAAAAATGAACAAAGAGATTAAAATTTACAGGATCCATTTATGGAACATAAAGTTACAGTAATGCGAACATTTGGTGGTCACAGATTTTTCTTTCACATAGAAATAAAAGAAAATGGGACAGTGGTAACAAAAACCTGACCATCAAGAATACATTTTATTTTGGAAGAGTTACATAGATCTACCAAACAACAAATTCTATCTGACCCCAAAACAAAACATGAAATCAATACTTTGCAAATGTCAGGTTGGTGTTATAGTGCCACTAATATTAATGGCTGTTCCATACCATTACCAGCTTGTCTCCACAGTACTGCAGTTGCTGGTACTTCTGGACTATTACCAGACTTTACTGAAAGTAAGTTTTACCGCTGAATCTCACACTTACACCTTTACTGAATGTAAGTTTCACAGCTGAACTTCACATTTAGAATTCTTGCCAACACAAAACTTACAGCCTGTGATTTGATGACCTCTGCTTGGCTTAATGTGGTGATTAAGAAAACCTGTTGTTTGTTCAGAGGTGGCCCAAGGTGGTGGTGGAACAGGAAGACCCAAGAGCTAACCCAAATGACACTCAAATGCTGGATGGGGAGGGGGCAATAAAAACATAACCCTCAAATGCTGGTGGGGGAGGGGGCACTAAAAACATAACACCCTTGTTCTTTAAACTACTTTGTCATAAATTAACTCTGACTGTGAAAAGTTCACATTGTGGAGAAGAACAACAACTAATGTCATGAGTCTGCCCACCGGCTCAAATGCTGTAATACCAACTGCATACACTACACTCTACAGTGACAGTGGACAACAACTAGCAGAGACAGCCATACCATAATGAGACTGCAAAGTACACTAACCATTGATATCTGAAGCAAAGACAAAATTCTCAGGGGTCTTCTACCATACACCAAATTTAGTACCGCCCCTTTTACAAGTCTGCAATACACCAAATCAAGTACCTGAAGACTAATAGAATGGAGCCACCTTTAGAAGTCTGCAAGACACCAAATTTGGTACCTGAAGACTGACAGAATGGAGCCACCTTTACAAGTCTGCAACCTCTAGCCACGTCTGTCTGCAAGTGCTGCATAAAAGGAGGTTCCATCACCAGCTGGTTGCACTACAAAGACGAGGGTAAAAATGGGCAAGTCTCAAAACCCTCAACTTCTGCCAGCGGTCCAGGGGGCTGCACTGACAATCAGGGGCCAGCACCACCGCCAGAGTCCTGGCAGCAAAGTGCACAGAACCAAACTAAAGAGAAAACATTTTAAATCTCTGAATTTTATTCTTAGCCATTACATGGCACTGTTCACAAAAATATTGTAACATCCAACCCAGTGACATAAAAACCCACACAGGTTGTCATTATGATTAGACCACAGTCATGTCATCAGGCAGAACATGTCATCAGCAAAAAATGAAAAAGAAAAAAGAAATCAGCAATTCCTGTCTGACCAGTTCAAAGTTCAAAGGATTTCCGCGATTCCAGCGGCCAGCTTTCACCCAGGTTACAAAGATGGAGAAGAGGAAGAGGCTAAAAGGGAGAAATGGCACAGCGAGCTCTCCTACCCACAGCATGCTTGCTAACCCTTGTCCACAGAGAAAGAGACTGATTCAGTCCATGGATGGAGACGCAAAATGAATGGGAACTGATTTGCTACAAGTGTATGTGTACCATCACACTGATAAGTTCACAACTAGACACGCACAGCACGGCATGCTATTACTTCTTCTTTTGTTTAAAATCCACTTCCAACTGTCCAGTGCACGGGTTACAAGCCATGAAGAAGGTAAGGAACATTGCGCATGCCGATCAGATGTCACAGACAAGTGTCACTCTGTTGTTCTGTCGTATTCTTCTCTTCACACAGTCCACCTGGTCTCTCTTCGCACCAACACCAGAAGCAAGTGGTGACACATAATTTAGAATAACAATCGCAGTGTGCAAGTCCCAACGCTGACAGTCAGTGCCTAGGGTCAGTGGCGACAAAGTCATCGAAGCGGTTCACTCCCTCCCTGCAGACATTAATGAGGGGGTGGGTCCATGTCCGTGGCTCCCCGGCTGGCAGGCAAGTGCTTGAGCATGCTCCGTTTGGCGGCAGCGGGGTTCAGACGATTGGCGTCTCGGGGAGACACGTTAGCTGCGGCCTGGCGGGGAGGCAGGGACATGGCGTGCTCATTGAGGTTCACTGTGGACCCCTGGGGCTGGGGAGGGGAGGGT
This sequence comes from Alviniconcha marisindica, assembly GCA_018857735.1. Classification (NCBI taxonomy): domain Eukaryota; kingdom Metazoa; phylum Mollusca; class Gastropoda; family Provannidae; genus Alviniconcha; species Alviniconcha marisindica. The sequence continues at coordinate 1,317,631 of JABMCL010000453.1, read as the reverse complement.
GGGGCAGCAGCAAGCAGAGGGGGACGTGAGGGGGGGATGGTGTGGGGAGGAGGGGGCGAGCCGACTCCGGACCCTGATGCCGCCGCCCCTGCCATCACATTCCAGCCCTCCAGCTGCACACTGGCCAGCACGGGCGAGGCTGACCCCGGCAACGAGCGACCGCTGCTGCTGCCGCTGGCCATGGAACTCCCTGAACACGTAGACTTGGCAGCTGCTGACATTACTGTTGCACCGGAACTCCCACTTTTACTCTTGCACTGCGCTTCCGTGGCAGCATTCTTTACTCCACTGGCTCCATCTCTACCAGCAGTTGTTGGGGATGACCCGGTGCTTGCTGCGGTGGCGTTGACATTTCCCGCCACCCCAACAACTCCACCCGCAGCTTGAGTGGGTTTCTTCTCCACCTCGGGTTCTGGTGATCTTAGGGAGTGGAGGAGGAGGAAGGGGTCCTCAGCATGGGTGGCCAGCTGAAGCTGTTCTGTTAGTGTCGACAGCAGCAGCTCCTGTACAAACATGTTCCTCTCCACACGTTCCCAGTCATTGCTCTTGGAGTTTCCGCCACTCAGGTTCTCCTCTGCCACCCTGCAAAGCCAAATAAAGCATCACAGCAACTGAAGAACTCGTCATTCCCTACAGGGTGCAACACTAGGTCCATGCATGCAAAGGCTATTAATATATCACAAAACATCAAAAATGAAAATGTGTCACCATTATTCGTATGTCCCAGACACAGTGACCTGCATGGCGACCTGTACCTTGGCCACCTGTATTCTGACTACCAATACAATCACTACCCATACTTTAAGCACCTGTACTATAGCCACCTGTACTTTTACCACTAATACAATCACGACCAATACTTTAACCAACTTTGCCACAGACTGCCTGTCACCACCTGCTCTTTTTTCTTACTGTGCGACCCCAGACCACCTGGTAGCAGCTGGTAAGCAGACGCGCCATACTGGCATCCCAGCTTAGGCAAATAGGAACGCAATTCTTGTGAGACTTGTAGCCTTGCTTCTGCTATAGTGCACTACTTCCAGCAATGTCTTTTGTTCAAAGTTCGATGGAGTTTGAGAGATGCTGTAAATTTTCAAATTTGTGAGATGGACACATGATAGATGGATGAAAATAAACAAAAGCCCTACAGTTAGCAGTGGGGTTGGAGCTTCATCCTTTGAGATTTGAACTGCAAATTTGGCTCAGTCACTTACCCTGAGCACGCTAACAAACTCACGGAGCTTCATATTGGGAGATTCAAACTGAAAAGTTCGCTAAGCTGGTTACCCTGTAGACACCATAACAAAACCTGACATTCAGATGAGGACATTTCTGATATTAGAGAGAGAGAGAGAGAGAGAGAGAGAGAGAGAGAGAGAGAGAGAGAGAGAGAGAGAGAGAGCTCTTGTTTTTTAGTGAAAAAATCAAAACCTGTTGGATATACAAGACAATGTATTTGCAAACTGGGAAAAATACAAAGTGAGCTGAAACTTTTATCTGGTGTTTACTATTGATTTTTAAAGTCGTGTACCAGGATTATTTGACACAGTTACTTCCCTTTGCATGGGATTTCACAGAGAAAGGGCAGTGGCTGGTCTCGGGCCAAGCAGGTTAACCATGTGTTGGATATCACGGTGGCTCTATCAATTTCAGATATCATGGTGGCTCTATCAAGGTTAGATATGATGGTGGCTCTAGCAAGCTTTGGATATCACAGTGGCTCTATCAAGTTAGGATATCATGGTGGCTCAATCAAGTTTGGATATGGTGGCTCTATCAAGTTAGGATATCATGGTGGCTCAATCAAGTTTGGATATCATGGTGGCTCTATCAAGTTTGGATATCATGGTGGCTCAATCAAGTTTGGATATCATGGTGGCTCTATCAAGTTAGGATATCATGGTGGCTCTATCAAGTTTGGATATCATGGTGGCTCAATCAAGTTTGGATATCATGGTGGCTCTATCAAGTTTGGATATCATGGTGGCTCTAGCAACACTCTGGATATAATGATGGCTCTAGCAAGTTTTGAGTATCATTACTCTAGCAAGCTGATAACATCTTCTTCTCATATCTTCCATCATACAGATTTATGCAAGTAATGTGTACATCAGCTCTCATCACTGCCATTGTCTTGTAACTCCCACCCATGTCATAATAGAAGTTAATTCCTTCCATACTGACAATTGCTTTGAAACAAGAGCCCTTGCCGAGGAGAAGAAAACCAGCGTACTCACTTTGCCAGCAAGAACTGTGACTCCGAGCTGCTGGAGGTCTGAGAGGAGGCGAGGCCCGATTCTGGGTTGGTAATGGTGGGGTTGGCATTTCCTGCTGGAGCTTTGTTGGCCTCAGGTTGGCGACGGGGCATCCGCTCTAATTGTTGCCTGGCAGAAAGTGTCAGAAACCTGATGCATTTCACTGTTACAGGCTGTTCAATCGAGCCAATGGGGCAAAAAAAAGAAAGAAAAGTGCTTCTGTAGCATTCAGCCACATGGAGACCGTAACTTCAGTCATGTGCGAAAGTTCCTGTGCATGCAATCTACACCGCGCCCTCCCCCCACTTTTTTTTTTTAAATCATAGAAACTGGTCACCACAGACCACAGCTGATTCAGTGTTTGTATAGATGTGTGCCTGTTTCCAGATTTAATTTTCATGCCAACAGACACTTTGGTAACTACCAGTCCCAATAAATTTACAGTCCAGATGGATAAACACATCTGAAGTGTCCAGAGCGAGATCAAAGATTTAAAAACAACAACACAAAACCCCACTTTAAAGTAACAGACTGAGTGTAAACTGTTAAACCATTTCCCTCACCAGGTTCCTCACTGACACATGTATGGGCAGACAAAGGTAAATTGTTTAAACCATCGCTCTACCCAGGTTTCTCACTGACACATGTATGGGCAGATGAAGGTAAATTGTTTAAACCATCGCCCTACCCAGGTTCCTCACTGACACATGTATGGGCAGACGAAGGTAAATTGTTTAAACCATCGCTCTACCCAGGTTTCTCACTGACACATGTATGGGCAGACGAAGGTAAATGGTTTAAACCATCGCCCTACCCAGGTTTCTCACTGACACATGTATGGGCAGACGAAGGTAAATTATTTAAACCATCGCCCTACCCAGATTTCTCACTGACACATGTATGGGCAGACGAAGGTAAATTATTTAAACCATCGCTCTACCCAGGTTTCTCACTGACACATGTATGGGCAGACGAAGGTAAATTATTTAAACCATCGCCCTACCCAGGTTTCTCATTGACACATGTATGGGCAGACGAAGGTAAATTATTTAAACCATCGCCCTACCCAGGTTTCTCACTGACACATGTATGGGCAGACGAAGGTAAATTATTTAAACCATCGCCCTACCCAGGTTTCTCACTGACACATGTATGGGCAGACGAAGGTAAATTGTTTAAACCATCGCCCTACCCAGGTTTCTCACTGATCCCTGTAGTACAGCAACAGGGGGGGCAGATGAAGGACAAATTGTTTAAACCATTGCCCTACCCAGGTTTCTCACTGATACCTATTGGGCAATTCGGCGAAGCTGGTTTGCTAGAGTGAATGTGCTTTGTAATCTTTCACGCAAGAAGTTGCAAGAGGTCGCAGTGCACTTCCGGGCTGATTTCTGAGTAGGCGTTGCTTCACACTGTGTATAACAGTGGAAGGTGAACCTAGAATCGTGAAGCAGTACAAATGCTAATATTGTTGCAGTTGCAAAAATTACCATGGAAAGGGGATGGAGGGTGGAAAAAAGTGTCTTTGCATTGTTTTTTGGCTGACCAGAAGATGCGAGTTCGTAAAAGAAATGTGTTTTGGGGCATCCTATAGCACGAGCAACAAGTTATTGCTTATTGCCAGACACATTATGACTACGGGCCTCCAAAAATGCCTTTAAAGCTGGCAGTGTAAAATTCGCAAATTGACTGTCACCGCCTTCCATTGTGAAGAAAGTATGCACCGGAAGTAAAAGCAGCCAAGGTACTTAAGCGATGCTGGGCAAAAGTCAAGGGAGTTAACAACCCCGCCTGAATCGCCCAATAGTACAGCAACAGGATGGGCAGAGAAAGGTCAGCGCTGTTTCAACAATCACAAGTTTTAAAATGCATGGCTTGTGGGCAATGTTTTTTATCTTCTGTAAACCCAGTACCCTGGCAGATTAACACAATGAACACACAGTTGAAAGACATAATAGACACCCTGAACTAGGTGGGGTTTTACTCCTAGTCTTAAGTACTATACTTAAAATATCAGTCTCTCATCAGATTATAGGAATTAATCATACCTACTCAACATTATAATGGCTCATTCAAGGTTTGTGTTGACCGGTAATTTCTGATATTTTACTGGTTATGATCACCACGAAAACATTCTGCAATTGGTCAGATGTACTGGCTGTTATTTTGTTTGGTTCTCAAAAACAAAACAAACAACAAAAACTATACATATATTTTAAAAAATAAAATAAAGCACCACAGTTGAACACCACCATGTGCATATATGTGTGTGTGCGTGTTATAGACGGGGAAGGGAGCTGGCTGTCTGCTCGTACAGCTGTAGTAGTAGTATGGAGGACCATGTCTCTGGTTACAGCTATTATCTGACTGGTTTCCGTGAACCATTTTTGCCACCTTGCAGATGTCACACTGGTTTGGAAAATGTCTAGTGCGACAACTGCTCACTGGCACTTAGTGGACTGCAGCTGGCTAGGCAGACCATGCAGACACATACCTGGTGGACTGCAGCTGGCTAGGCAGACCAAGCAGACACACACCAGGTGGACTGCAGATGGTTAGGCAGACCAAGCACACACCTGGTGGACTGCAGATGGCTAGGCAGACCAAGCAGACACACACCTGGTGGACTGCAGCTGGCTAGGTAGACCAAGCAGACACACACCTGGTGGACTGCAGCTGGCTAGGCAGACCAAGCAGACACACACCAGGTGGACTGCAGATGGCTAGGCAGACCAAGCACACACCTGGTGGACTGCAGCTGTTTAGGCAGACCAAGCAGACACACACCTGGTGGACTGCAGCTGTCTCGAAAACCAAGCAGACACACACCTGTTGGACTGCAGCTGGCTAGGCAGACCACGCACACACACACACACACACACACCTGGTGGACTGCAACTTTCTAGGCAGACTAAGTAGACACACACCTAGTGGACTGCACCTGGCTAGGCAGACCAAGCGGGCACACACCTGGTGGACTGTAACTGGCTAGGCAGACCATGCGGGCATACACCTGGTGGACTGCAGCTGGCTAGGCAGACCAAGCGGGCACACCACACCTGGTGGACTGCAGCTGGCTAGGCAGACCAAGCACACACACCTGGTGGACTGCAGCTGGCTAGGCAGACCAAGCGGACACACACCTGGTGGACTGCAGCTGGCTAGGCAGACCAAGCGACACATACCTGGTGGACTGCAGCTGGCTAGGCAGACCAAGCACACACACACCTGGTGGACTGCAGCTGGCTAGGCAGACCAAGCAGACACATACCTGGTGGACTGCAGCTGGCTGGTAGACAGAGCCAACACACACACCTGGTGGACTGCAGCTGGCTAGGCAGACCAGAACACCGACTGCAGGGGGGACAGCACACACAACCTGGTGGACTGCAGCTGGCTAGGCAGACCAAGCAGACACAACCTGGTGGACTGCAGCTGGCTAGGCAGACCAAGCAGACACACACCTGGTGGACTGCAGCTGGCTAGGCAGACCAAGCAGACACATACCTGGTGGACTGCAGCTGGCTAGGCAGACCAAGCAGACACACACCTGGTGGACTGCAGCTGGCTAGGCAGACCAAGCAGACACAACCTGGTGGACTGCAGCTGGCTAGGCAGACCAAGCAGACACATACCTGGTGGACTGCAGCTGGCTAGGCAGACCAGAGCACACACATACCTGGTGGACTGCAGCTGGCTAGGTAGACAGAGCACACACATACCTGGTGGACTGCAGCTGGCTAGGTAGACAGAGCACACACATACCTGGTGGACTGCAGCTGGCTAGGTAGACAGAGCACACACATACCTGGTGGACTGCAGCTGGCTAGGAGACAGAGCACACACATACCTGGTGGACTGCAGCTGGCAGGTAGACAGAGCACACACACCTGGTGGACTGCAGCTGGCTAGGCAGACCAAGCAGACACATACCTGGTGGACTGCAGCTGGCTAGGTAGACAGAGCACACACACCTGGTGCACTCTAGCTGGAAAATCCAAAGAGGCATTTACCTGGTGGACTGCAGTTGCATCTCCAACTGCTGAAGTTGGGAGGACACACTCTGAGCTGCAGCAGCCCGGTTACGCACACTGGACAGCTGAGACAGCAGTTCTGAAAACAGGAGAGAAAAAAACATCTTCAACTTCAGCAGTTCTACAAGAAATCCACTTGAACCCGCCTGCATTCATGACGGCATTAGCAGACAGGCTGGCCAATGCCCCCTTGTGTCTGTTGCTGCCAGGCCCAGCAGAACAGAGCTCCCATTGCAGTTCTCCACCGCCACCTGCTGACCTGTCTGAACTCCTCACAACCGGTGCACAGGCCAGGAATCTTCACAACCTCACACTCCAGTCAAAATAAAGAACTCAAACTGTCAGATGCACACATAGGTTCTACTCATGAGAAAGTCTGATGGAATCTTTACCTGTTGGGGATACCTGAACTGGCTGTTATTTCCAGACATGCACAGGTCTGGATAATAACAACATGACTGGATATTTATTGATACATCACATGAAAATCAGTGTTCAAGGTCTGTAAAAGGTGCAAAACATCATTCCTTTGGAATGAAAGACACATATGTTGACCCATTAACCCTTTCCAGACTGACTTCCACTGCATCCCCCCCAATTTCCATTCAAACTTCTCTGTCACATCACAATTATTCTTGTACATATTCGTTAGCGTTTTGCATTTTATTCATTATGCCTGCCTTGATACCTGTATCCCAGTATTCTGTACCCACTGCTTATTTGACTACAGGTAATTACCACACAGACAGAGACAAAATCAACAAAACCAGCCTGAGTTTTGTGGACTGCTAGTAATTCTCTCTCTCTCTCTCTCTCTCTCTCTCTCTCTCTCTCTCTCTCTCTCTCTCTCTCAGTAAGAATGCCCAAACAGATGTGAGTTTTTAAAATTCTGACCCCCTTTCACTGTTTGGTCAATCTGTGAATTTTACAAAACCTACTCAAAATAATGCACCTGTGAATTATACAAAAGCTGCTCAAAATACTGCATAAGGAGAGGTGGTAGGTGGGTAAGATCTGCAATCAACGTATCAATGCAAATTAAGCTCATTTTGTTGTGAATAACAAAAAGTGGATCTAGACACCCAGGTAGTCTCTGGCTGCTCGCTAATCACAAGTTCTGCTAGAGTGGCCAGCGTCTGTCTCTGGCTGCTTGCCACAGCTGATAGGAAGTTCTGCTAGAGTCTAGCCATCTGTCTGCTCTTAGAGAGAAGCTACTACAACTAGAATCCCATAACTGATACAGCATTACCAGAGCCAAGTCCCCCCCCCCCCCCCCCCCCCCCACACACCAAAAAGATAAAACCAAAATGGAAAAAAAAAAGGCCTTGCAAGATGAATCATCTTTGCTGAGAGGCTCTAGTTCAATTTAGCTTCAGGTCTACAGAGACCGTGTGGACTACTAGGGACACGGAGCCCAGGACTGCCACCTCAACTTTCACACAGTGTCTGAGCTCTGATGTGAGCCTCATTTAAATCAAAATAAGAGTTTAAAACATGGGGTCAGTGACTAGCCTATCACCAATGTGGCCTTCCATCAGATTCTACTGTATGCTGGAGATCTGGGACCATTCCCACTGTAGATGAATCGGTAGGTAGTGTAGGTAGAATCAAGTGTACAGTGTTATTGTCAGTTCTACCCCATACATAAAAATGGACGTATCATCATCAAGCTTGTCTTGACAAGAATGAACACAACAAAAGCTTGCTACCAGGTTATTTCACTCATTAATACAGTATTAATTGGTATTAGTATGGGTATTCGGTATTAAGTTAGCTACAACTCACAAGAGACTACTAAAATTACTATCAAAATTAATAAACAAGCCAAATAATGGCAAACAAAATGCAATGTTCATCAAAACCCTTCATCCACCAATCTTCATCGAAACAATTCACCAGTCAATCTTCCTCTAAGCCCTTCACCAGCTGATCTTCATCAAAACCCTTCATCACTCAACCTTCACCAAAGCTCTTCATTGATCAATACTTCTCACAAACTCCAACACTTAATTCACTACAGTCCTGACAGGGTTATCACAATCACTGAATAAACCTAATGACAAAAAAAGATTCCAGGAAAGTTCTAACCAGGCACTGGCAGTACTAGCAGTTGTCTTAAAAAATAAGGCAGAAAATGGCAGAACCATCATTCAAGCTGCTAGCAACTAACCCATCCTAGTAAGTAGTATGAACCAAAACAAGAACAAAACATAAGCAAACAAAAAAACGGAAAGAAGAAACAAACAACAACACAAAATCACAGCAAGCACAGATCCTTGTTGCTCTTTCTACACAAAATAAGTAACAAAGTCCATGTGATTGTGAAGCAAATGGACAGAACTCTGCACAATGACAGCAAATAAACTGGTACATTCTAGACAGAACTCTGCGCAATGACAACAAATAAACTGGTACATTCTAGACAGAACTCTGCACAATGACAACAAATAAACTGGCACATTCTAGACAGAACTCTGCACAATGACAACAAATAAAACAACATATTTCTAGACAGAACTCTGCACAATGACAACAAAAACAACAACGTATTTTTAGACAGAACTCTGCACAATGACAACAAAAACAAAAACATATTTCTAGACAGAACTCTGCACAATGACAACAACAAAATGGCACATTCTAGACAGAACACTGCACAATGACAACAAATAAAACCAACATATTTCTAGACAGAACTCTGCACAATGACAACAACAAAATGGCACATTCTAGACAGAACACTGCACAATGACAACAAATAAAACCAACATATTTCTAGACAGAACTCTGCACAATGACAACAAATAAACGGCACATTCTAGACAGAACTCTGCACAATGACAACAAATAAAACCAACATATTTCTAGACAGAACTCTGCACAATGACAACAAATAAAACGGCACATTCTAGACAGAACTCTGCACAATGACAACAAATAAAACCAACATATTTCTAGACAGAACTCTGCACAATGACAACAAATAAAACGGCACATTCTAGACAGAACTCTGCACAATGACAACAAATAAAACCAACATATTTCTAGACAGAACTCTGCACAATGACAACAAATAAAACCAACATATTTCTAGACAGAACTCTGCACAATGACAACAAATAAAACGGCACATTCTAGACAGAACTCTGCACAATGACAACAATAAAACCAACATATTTCTAGACAAAACTCTGCACAATGACAACAACAACAAAAATCTAGCCACAACTCTGCACAATGACAACAAAAACAAAAACATATTTCTAGACAAACCTCTGCACAATGACAACAAATAAAAAAAGACATTCTAGACAGAACTCTGCACAATGTCAATGACAACAAATAAAACAAGACATTCTAGACAAAACTGCACAAGGAAAACAACATATTTCTAGACAGAACTTTGGACAATGATAACAAAAACAGACATGTTTCTAGACAGAACTCAGCATAATGACAATAAAACAATACTTTCTAGGCAGAACTCTGCACAATGACAACAAAAACAACATATTTCTAGACATAACTCTGCAAAACGACAACAAATAAAACGGCACATTCTACACAGAACTCTGCACAACGAAAACAAATAAAACGGCACATTCTACACAGAACTCAGCACAATGACAACAAATAAAACGGCACATTCTACACAGAACTCTGCACAACGAAAACAAATAAAACGGCACATTCTACACAGAACTCAGCACAATGACAACAAATAAAACGACACATTCTACACAGAACTCTGCACAATAACAACAAATAAAACAGCACATTCCAGACAGAACTCAGCACAGTGACAACAAATAAAACAACACATTCTACCCAAACATTTATGATGCAACTCACAGCTACCAAATCAACCCCAAAGCCACAAATACTATGTGTAACACCAAGCAATCAGCCACTCTTACACTGTTCCAGACTTCAAGAGCTAATTTCATTTCACTGATACTGTAATAGATTTCCAGGACAAACTGCAGAGAACCTCAGTGGATTTACAAAAACAACAAAGAATCAGTGAAGAGACTCAGTGATTTCAGCAAGGTCATCACTGGTAACACCATGTCGCAGGCACCCCTGATTGTTTTGCCTCTTGCTATTACTGTTATGCAAGAAAACAAAAGCCTTATGAGCTCAACAGAAGAACACACCCAAATCAGTCTTTCCTATGCCACAATGCTGCCTTTAGTCTATGGCGGTTGTGTGTGTGTGTGTGTGTGTGTGTGTGTGTGTGTGTGTGTTTCTTTTTATTTATTTATTTATTTATTTAGTGACCCAGCTCATCGACCACACCAGTCCAGCCAAAGAATTTAGCACACACCCACACTGACTACACACAGCTTCTACTGCTGATTAGAAAAGGAATATATCCACAAATACAAACAAGTGTCAAGTATATTTTTCACAAAAAGAACTACCAGCATAGCCCGACCAAAAAGCAACAACAGCAGGCAGAAAACAGAAAAGAGCAACAACATCCAAAACTAGTGAGCGGGTTGACACGAGATAAGCTGATCCCAGCAGCCAAGCCAGCGGGTGAGACGGACAGTGAGACGGACAGTGAGACAGACAAACCACGCTTACCCGGCATCCACTCACGAACATCTGTGGACATACAAAAGCAGTGCTGATCAAGCCCCATCAAATGCAGATTGCAACCCACATCAACCACTACAACACGAATAATACATTACTACGCCTTTTACTGACCCAGCTACTTTACCACTATTCTAATCACTAGCAGCAGCAACCAAAACCAAGCCAACAACGTATTCTGCAACAGTGCAAGCACCACCAGGCAAGATTACTACTCATGTGCATGATCAGCAACACCAGAAGAGTCAATGGAGAAAAAAACGAAAGCCATCAGTCTGAGCCTTGTCCCACAACAACTGCAACATGCTCATACAACCAAACTCAACCATTGCAACTGCCGACCTACACAAACGTCCCACACCTAGTACAGCTTTAAAATTCTACAGAACAAATGATTACTCTATGGAACAACAAATTCCATGCCTGATTTTATTTTACACATGGATTACAATCCCATGGCTGTACAGCCATAATCATATGATGAAGCAAAGGGACAGTGATAAAATAGCAAGACAACAAAACGGGCGAGGAATAAGGAAATAAACAAACAAAACAATAAAACCTTCCCAGACACAACTTATGACCCCAAAACAAGATCAGAGGAGCAAACCAGTTCAGTCAATTCCCATTAGAAGTGGAAAACTACAACTTTCTGTTTCACTCTGGACTCTTGTGACCTTGAGAATGGGCTGAGGTCATAAAAACCATACTGATCAGGTGCAGTTCAACTGATGCTATCACTGTGTCAGGTCTGAAAGCTCTTGTTGGAATAGAGTTCAGAACATGCTTTTGCTAACTCAGGAACTGCCCCAGTCATATCCCTTGCATACAGATTAGCTACTAAATGTGATGTGCATAATTCTATACTGTCAGTAATGTGCAGCAACGGTGTGAAGTCTGAAGTCAAACGGACTAGACTTCATTCAGAAAACAAACCTTATTTGTCACTTCAATGACAATGTTGATCATAACATAGACCAGCAATACGCTTCTATTCAAAGCACTGACATCACAAGATGAGCAGAATTTTGCTGGATGCAATCTGTAAAATACACCTAGCTGCAAAATAAACCCCAAAGTTCAAACACTGTATTTCTTATGAAGAAAGATTAAAACACATCCATTAACAGTGCCTCGTCTCTTTCTGAAACTCCCCTTCAAGCCATGCGTTCTCAGTAAACAGGACTAGCACACTGAAGGACACCAGCAAAACACAACTTACCTGTTCCCTTAAAATAATCTCAACACAAACAGTGATCTGGACACTGTCACTCTTCATGATTAATGACCTCTACTTGGGTGGAACATTCCCACATGGTTTAACAATGTCCAAAGAATGGGGAAGGGGCAGTCAGCAGAGAAAACATATAAACAAGGACAAAAAAAGAGAAAACATATGGACAAGGCCAGAAAAAGAGAAAACATATGAACGAGGACAGAAAAAGAGCAAAGTTAATGCCAAGTAACTAGATGTGCTCACTTAAAACATGAATTTACAATTACCTCAAGAGGACATTAATAAAACTTAAACTTCAACATACACAATCTCCATTCAAATGACTATGGCAACAAATATTGCACACTTGTGATGGGCCAGCACTTAGATATATATGTATCTCATCGTCACAGAGATATTTATCTCATCCTTACAATCACTGAAAATGTGAGGTATGTATCTCATCCCCACAATCAACCAAAGAACAGCCACTACACAGTTGGCAGTTGCAGCCCCAAAGTCCAATTCAGACAATAAATTACTTAGAACAGCTACTGCACAGTTACACTCTACAGCCCTAGTGTTAAATTCTGACAATCAACCAAGTCCATTTTTGGCAATCAACCACAGAATGGCTATCGCCCAGCCCCAAAGTCCAATTTTGCCAATCAACCACGGAACAGCTATCACACAGCCCCAAAGTCCATTTCTGACAACCAACCATGGAAAAGCTATCACACAGCCCCAAAGTCCATTTGACATTTCTGACAATCAACCACGGAACAGCTATCACACAGCCCCAAAGTCCATTTCTCACAATCAACCACAGAATGGCTATTGCACAGCCCCAAAGTCTGACAAGTTCTGACAATCAACCATGGAACAGCTATCGCACAGCCCCAAAGTCTGACAAGTTCTGACAATCAACCTCAGAACAGAGTTGTGCACACAGCCCCAAAGTCAAATTCATTCTCTCAATCAGCCATATGATATATACCTTATTCCACAGTCACAGCCCCGAATTTCAATTCTGACAATAAACCACAGAACAGCTAATCCACACCACAGTTACAGCCCCAAAGTCCAATTCTGATCAACCACGATCTCCCCAGCCTCCTGTACCACACAGCATTCCAACGGATTTGAATGTTCTTGTATTTCATCCACAACCTTGCCACACACATTCCCCACTTTGCTCAGGACATTCTTGCTTTTCACACTGAAGCCACCAACCCAACCCAGGAATGAAAATGTTAAAATTGATTCAATACAACTCTGGTACAGTGGTACAAAGTGCATAAAACAGCAGCACTGACATTCAGAGACCTTGGGCTGACTTAGCTTCTGAAGGCATAATATTCTTCAATGGCATCTTTTGTGAATAAAATCAATGTTTTTGTTAAAATTCAGCTTGTTGTCTTAGACTGTTCCTAGAGATTTGTACTCTTTCAGCTTTCACGCCATCAATAAAGAGATCTGCAATGGCAGTCGGAACTTTTCTGAAATCAATCCACTTTTATTCCTGCAACCTTTCAAATTCAGCAAAATAAAAAGAACCTGAGTTGAAGAGATCTTCTGCTGCAGAATCATCAGAGTATTTTAGGACTGATGTTGTGTCAGTGCCTGTGCAGTCATTTGTATACAGTACCTTGTGGAGAGCCGATGGAAACAGAGAGGGAAGACAAGAGTGCAGCTTGGTGGCAATCAACCACATAAGTTATAACAGAAGGGGATCACATAAACAAAGTCCAGAACAGCACCCCTGTGGGAGTCAAGGGACCACATAAACAGTCCAGGGCAGCACCCCTGTGGGAGTCAAGGGACCACATACAGTCCAGGGCAGCACCCCTGTGGGAGTCAAGGGACCACATAAACAGTCCAGGGGCAGGGCAGCACCCCTGTGGGAGCTAAGGGACCACATAAACAGTCCAGGGGCAGGGCAGCACCCCTGTGGGAGTCAAGGGACCACATAAACAGTCCAGGGCAGCACCCCTGTGGGAGTCAAGGGACCACATACAGTCCAGGGCAGCACCCCTGTGGGAGCTAAAGGACCACATAAACAGTCCAGGGGCAGGGCAGCACCCCTGTGGGAGCTAAGGGACCACATAAACAGTCCAGGGGCAGGGCAGCACCCCTGTGGGAGCTAAGGGACCACATAAACAGTCCAGGGGCAGGGCAGCACCCCTGTGGGAGCTAAGGGACCACATAAACAGTCCAGGGGCAGGGCAGCACCCCTGTGGGAGCTAAAGGACCACATAAACAGTCCAGGGCAGCACCCCTGCGGGAGGAGACTAGGGACCACTGAGACAAAACCAAAAGCACCACCCCTGCAGAGGTACTGGGGACAACATAGTCAAAGTTAATGGCGTCATCCCTGTGGGGTCCGGGGGACCACAGGCAAGGTCAGGTGCATCACCTGTCACCGTGTAGGGGACCAGGGTACCACAAAAACAAGGTCAAGGGCATCACTCTATAGTGGTCCACACAGCCAATGCCAAGGGCATCACCCTATAGGATCCAGGAGACAAAGTGAAGGGCATCACCCCTGCAGGGTCCTAGGGACTACACAGCCAAGGTCAAGGGCCACACCCCTGCAGGGTCCAGAAGGGCAAAATCCTGCATGCAAATACCCCTTCTGCCTTTGACATCATCGCATACAAATACCCCTTCTGCCTTTGACACCATCTCAGTACTCTGATCCCATTTTAAGGTGCTTCTACACATCAAAGTTCTGAGTCTCATGGGGGGAGAATTTTAATTGGCCTGAGAGTTCAAAACAAACAATGGCTTTCTTAGTCTTACTGATCATAGATGTTTCATTTTATTGTTGTTATGTGGAAGGGGTGTGTGTGTGTGTGTGGGGGGGGGGGTTTACAGAAGCGAGCACATTGTCTGTGTCACAGACTTAAAAATGAGAGTTGTTCCAGAGCTCTTCTTTCACTTCTTTTACCAGCTGCTTTTAATAAGACAACACAAAACATGTGAATAATTTCAGACCGGGTAAACCTCTTTTTCAAGCAACTGACAGACAGATAACAATGATAAATGGAAATAATCTTCAACTGACAGACATATAACAATGATAAATGAAAATAATCTTCAACTTTCTTATCAGTCTGTTAGTAAACAATTTTCATTATGACTGTTCTTCTGTCTGTTGCTTGAAACAGGGGTTTACCTTGAACAATTTGCACATGTTTTGTGTTGTCCTATTCAAATCAGCACTCTTTTTAACCTTTTGTGTTTGGACCTCATTTCACTCCTGCCAAGAAATGGCACCCTAGACCCTGTTCTATGACTGAAATATTTTTGGCACAACTGACCATGTTAATCATCAAGGATCATATAGATTAAAATTTCAATTGTCCCACTTTGTGCAATTGTTTTGTGTTCCATTTTGACAGAGCATAGGATAATGCAGCACCCCTTTCTCCCCAATCAGACAGACACAGAAATTTTACTGTCACAGAATGGGCATGGAACTCATCAAAGTAAACAAGGCAATGGGAGAAATGGTCTTCCAAAACCACAAGCACACAGACAAAGTCACAAAAACTCAGTGGTCAGCAGGGACCTTAGACCAGAGTGCATACCTGCAATGGGGTCCATGTTTTCTCGGCCACTAGGAGAGAGGCCAGTCAGAGTGTTTGCAGAGGAGCCAAAGTGCATGTTGCCACGACGAGTGCGAGGGCCACCTCCACGGCCTGGGTGAGGGATGCGACGCACGTGACGCAAACCAGGTGGCTCATCGTAACAAGGTTAAGGAACCATGTTCATCCATTTACTGTTTTTCTAGTACATCTCATAGCAGCTGACCATACACTGGTTGTTTAATGGTCATCAGTCAAGAACTAAGTAATGCTAAGAGCTGACACTACACTTGTTATTTAATGGTCACCAGTCAATAACTAAGTAATGCTAACAGCTGACCATACACTCGTTGCTTAATGGTCACCAATCAATAACTAAGTAATGCTAACAGCTGACACTACATTGGTTAATGGTCACCAGTCAATAACTAAGTAATGCTAACAGTTGACACCACACTCGTTATTTAATGGTCACCAGTCAATAACTAAACAAAGCTAACAGCTGACCATACACTGGTTGTTTAATGGTTGCCAGTCAATAACTAAGTAATGCTAACAGCTGACTGTAGGCTGGTTGTTTAATGGTCACCAGTCAATAATTAAGTAATGCTAACAGCTGACTATACATTGGTTGTTTAATGGTCACCAGTCCAAAACCAAGTGAGGCTACTAGCTGACTGGTTGTTTCCCAGTCACAGTAAGCAGTCCACAACCATGTCATGTTAACAGCTACCTTACACTGGTTGTTTAATAATCACCTGCTACAACCACATCATGAAAACAGCTGATCGTACACCGGTGATTTGATGGTCACCACACCCTAATCAGTCCACACCATGCCATTCTAACTGTTGACCTTCCAAGGTCATTTCACGGTCACCAGTCCACAACCATGTCATACTAACTGCTGACCTTATATCGGTTGTTTCACAGTGATATAACTATCATGGCTGGCTGGATGTTAAAAACCAATTTCTCTTCTTCTTCCTCTTTCACGATCACTGGTTCAAATGTCAGCCACGTCAGTACGTTTTAGTTTAAAGGTAACCCATGGCAGCAAAAGGCAGTCCAGTCGTCCATGTCAACAACATAGCAGTCCAGTCATCACGTCAGCAAAAGGCAGTCCAGCCCCCCATGCCAACAACAGGCAGTGCAGTCCCCCATGTGAACACAAGGCAATCTAGTCCCTCATGTGAACACAAGGCAGTCCAGTCACACATGTCAACAAAAGGCAGTCCAGTCACCCATGTCAACACAAGGCACTCCAGTCACCCATGTAAACAACAGGCAACCCTGTCACCTATGTCAACAACAGGCAGTTCAGTCACCCATGTCAACAACAGGCAGTGCAGTCCCCATGTCAACAACAGGCAGTGCAGTAAGCCAAGCCCGCAAAGGATATGAAATCCCTAGGAGTGCGGTGCTCCAGGGCCAGGTGAGAGGCGAAGTCATCGGTCACATGGTTGGGGTCTCCACCTGGCAGGGAGGCACATATAGGGCAAACCTGCACACAGCACACCATGGGATCACACTCTCAAACTGGCCACCGTTCTCCTGACCACGCTCAGTGATCATGAAAATGTCATGAGTAAATCTGCTCCAATAATCCCTGATGATGCTCAGTGATCATGAAAATGTCATGAGTAAATATGCTCCAATAATCCCTGACAATGCTCAGTGATCATGAAAATGTCACGAGTAAATCTGCTCCACTAATCCCTGACGTTGTTCAGTGAACATGAAAAAAAAAAATCATGAACATAAAAACAAGTGACTATTTGTAGTCACTGGAATCAAAACAAATCAGAACAAGTGACTACTTTTACACACTGTAATCAAAACAAGTGACTATTTATAACCACTGTAATCAGAACAAGAGACCATTTGTAATCACTGTAAATGCAATCAGAACAAGTATTTGTAATCAAGGTAATCAGACCATGTGACTACCTGTAATCAATGTAATTAGAACATGTGAAGAGCAATGCAAAACATTATGCAAAATGAACCTTTTATGACGGTGAAAATGGTTACCTTGTATAATTGCTGAGACATGAACTACTCAAATGACATGGGTGTCCAGTTCTCAACACTGATCCCAAAAATGGAACAGCTCTAGGAAAATGTACTAACTGATCCCAAAAGTCTCGTCCTGGCAAGATAAACCTTATCATCATGAATGCACAAAGGACACGGTGAAACAATGGTTCCAAAACAATGGTCTTCATAAAGTTTGCAGAGTCAGAACTTGTTCAGAGCAGTTTACGCTGTAATTAGACATTCAACAAAACAGCTTACAATTTCCACGGAGACATCGGTGTGCTCAGTGGTGACGTGTTCATGCAAGGTAGCGTCAGTAAGGCCCATCTTGCAGCAGTATGGGCAAGTGAAAGACTGGGGCTGTTCAGCAGTCAGTGCCTCCCCTCCATAGTACAAGTCTGAACACACAACATCCACAGCCAACACCTTAGTTTACAACTTAGTCAAATTATTCATGAACAAAGACACAAGTAATACAATAATACTTTATTAATCCTTAAAAAGTAAATTCAGTTGTCTGCCTTTGAGAAATGATTTGTTTGTTATCAAGCACAGAAAAAATACCCACCATTGCGTGCCCACATACTGCAAGTCACAGTGTTATTGTCAGTATATCACTATATATGCCCACTTTTTCTGCACTTGCTGTGCTTACTACTACATCAACTCACCTTTGGAAGCAAAGAGATACTGGTTTTTAATGCCAAGTCAACCATGATGGTAATATCAAGGTAAAACAAATTGATCGGCGGTACAAACAAAAAATTAAGGATTGACAGGGTTCAGGTTTCATGTTAACCAGTAATTTCCAGTATCTTACCAGTCAAGTCTTAAGAGCATATATACTACAACAAATGTCAGCAATTGGTCAGACTGTTATTTTGTTTGACTGGTTTAAAAAATATATAAAAACAAGCAGCAAAGCAATAGGGTGTGTGTGTGTGTGTGTATTTCCTACATGAGGAAGGGAACAGGGTATTTAGCTACTACAGCTCTTGTTACCACAAGTAGCATGTATAGACAGCCATGTATCTGACCAGTTACAATGTTAATGATTGTCTGACCAGTTTCTGTGAACCACTTTTATCACCTCACAGATGTCACACTGGTGTAAAAAATGTCTAGCACAATCATGGATTGACAAACATGCAAGACATTTTTTGACCTTGACGATAGCAAAGCAATTTTTGACTTTGACGATAATAAAGCAATCTTTTTGCAAGACACTCCGGCTCATGATGATGCCTCACCATATCAGGTTTTGTTACAAAAGATTCAACCTGTTCACAGGATATCGCCAGGACAAACATTAAATAAAATTCTGAAACTTTGCTGTGTGTGACCTTGACCTTGAACACAGCAAGCTAATATTTTTACAAACACTCTGGCTTATGATGATGTACCATTAAAAGCAATGACTGTGCTAAACATTTTTCAAACCAGTGTGTCATATGTAAGGTGGCAAAGGTGGTTCACATAAACTCCTCAATCACAGTAACTGGTCAGATACACAGCCATCTATACTAACACTAACACTAACACATCCACACCTACACATACTCTCTCTGTCTCTGTTTGTTAACCAGTCGAACAAAATAACAAGAAATAATCAAATACAGAAATTTTAAAGGAAAAGACTGAACATTCCAAATCTTGAACAACAGTGTCATTTTCTATATTCAATTCCACATTGGTTTCTTCTTGACAGTGACATACGTTTCCAACAACAGCCCTGAAAACACACCAGCTACAGGCAACAGAGTACCAGCCCACACTCTCCCATATTCTGTACTACTAGTAGACTATTCTGCTGCTGGCAGGGAAACAGTGTTTGACAGTGACAGCAAGTTTCAGCAATTCACTCATGCCAACACAAAAGTGTAAAACTTTACTCTAGCCAATGAATTTATGGTTGGTACTTTGTAAACCCCTGCTGTGTACCTACCAAAGTCTGTTCGAGTGAGGATGCACTGCACTGGATGATCTGTTGTGTGGCGCGTGGTTGTGGCCCCAGCTTCATAGCACGTGGCACACAGGTCGTAGTCATAGCAGATTAAGCACTTGTAGCGACGTCCACGAAAGTTACCTTTCAGGCACGAGTCGCAGCTCACACCTGAAGAGAACAGAAAGACATACACCAGACTGTATTTATGTGCTTGTCATCACAACATGCAAAAGCACACAAAAATGTTCAACAAAAGGTAACATTTATAGACAATAATCACGTGGCACTTTCATATATATATGATTATTATTAACCATTGAGAAGTCCAGGAAAATTGCAAGATTAAAGTTTTTGACTTTTTCTGATCTGGTTGGTTGCCTGCCAGCCAGCTGGTCTGCCAGATCTATACACCACTCATTGGAATACATAAACTATAGCTCTAGACACTCACAATTTTCCATGCGAGTCAATAATAAAATACAGTACCAAAACTCAATATAGGCCCTTTCCATTCCTTCCTGTGGTAGTTAACTGAAAATCTTCCATCTCTGATTCCCATAGCAAAAAATGGTTTTGACTGAGAAAGTCTGGAAGTTGTCCAATACCAGATAGATCTGACAGGAATCTGTTATATCATGTCATACACCTTGCACTGCAGAATGTTACCATCACCATGATAGATCTGACAGGAATCTGTTATATCATGTCATACACCTTGCACTGCAGAATGCTACCATCACTGTGACAGATCTGACAGGAATCTGCTGTGTTGTTTCATACACCTTGCACTGAAGATTGCTTGAGATTCTGCACTCACAACCCTGACAGGGATCACAAATAACCCATTTAACTGTTGTTTAAGTGTCCTTCTGTAGTGTCATAAAGGAGATTACCACCAAAATGTGCATGTAGTGTTTCATCCTAATAAATAGCATTCTTCTGAACCTTTTATGTGTTTAGATCTTGTTCTAGAATGCTAGCCATCACTCTGTTTCAGCTTTTTCCCCCTTTTCTTTTTCTGACTGTTAAAAGTGTTAAGTGTTATCTGGGTCATTCTCAGAAACTGTGTACCATTTTCCAAAAGTGAATTACCCCCAAATTTTGGTTTTTAAAATTTCCCGGGGCTTGCTGGGTTTTTAAAAAAATAAAAAATTTTTTAATTTAAAACCATTTTTTAGGGGGGGGGGGGGGGGGGGGGGGGGGGGGGGGGGGGGGGGGGGGGGGGGGGGGGGGGGGGGTTGGGGGGGGGGGGGGGGTTTTTCTGCCAAAAATTTAACAGTGTAATGTGGAGACCCAACTTACTCAAATACAGTATCTTTTGCATAGTATTCTTACATGGATGACATTTACTACAAAAACAGCAATGCTATCAAGATGTAACCTAATGATTCCATTTTTGGTGTGTTTTAGGTTAATTTTAAACCTAAAGGTATACACCACTGTAAGCATTATACATGTTGTTATTCTGTGTGTGTAAAGTACTGTACATGTATGAATTGTCTTTATTTATGTATATTACCAACATACAATATCAGATCATGTAATGGATGGACAAATAATGAAAACATAATTCTTCTGGGTTTGAACAAATTAGTTTAATAATCTGATTATTACTTAAAATTTGCAAGAAAAACAATATCACAAAACAGAAAAGTAGCACTATGGTTCCAGTGAAACAAAACTGCTATGCTGTACATATACAGGTAACATTAAATGGCAGATTACATTTTATTGTAGACAACAGTGTATGGACAGCAAGGGTTATACGAGGAATTCACTTATTCAGGCTCAACTGAGAAGAAAACAAAAACTCAGTTAAACATGAAGAAAGAATAAAACATGAAAATGTTAGAAATTAGGCATATATGACTCAGTGCCAAAAGGTGCGCAAATGGGGGGTCCGATTTTTGACTGTCAATAAAATCTGTTTCATACACTTTGTCTTGTTGTTGCTTTGTGTGTGCGTTCATAGTTGGTCAGTATCACAGTGGAAACAATATGAGCTCCAAATCTGGAGCAGCTGGAAATATTATTTTTGAAAGTGAAAAGCACCACAAAATTCGACCCCTGAAAACGGACACGCTCACGGTGAGTGCTTTTGATGCTTTCATTCACGTACATGACGAATCAAAACATTACCTCAGTCACCGATTTACACAGAGGAGGTATCGCTTTACACAGTGCATATAAAATCGATTATCACTAAGTTTGTGTTTTGGAGTTAGAGCTCGAAATATCCCTCGGTCGAACGTTATGTGTGTTGAAATGTTTCATGACCAGCATCTGCAGACAATCTAGTGAAGAACGGACTTTCTCTTTCGTCGAAACTTTACTCCAGTCACTGTGGTACGTCACTGCATCAGGCACCAATGTTTTATTTTACTGCCAAATGTCTGGGTAGTTTTAAAATATATTTGCCATTCTTCATAAAATTGTTGCAATAAATAACATTCAACATATTAAACAAGCAAAAGGGAAAAAAAAAGTTTTGCGCTTTTGCACTACTTCCGCTCAGCCATGTTACACATCCGGTCATTTGCTTTTAGCACATGGCCGCATGGAAGAGACGTACTGATATATGCGAAAGGTTGTATGGTAATATTTTGAAGACCGTAACGTTCAACTTAATTTAAACGTTCATCGGAGATTTAGTCAAATTTTCTGGTTATACGATAATATTCTATTGGTATATGCCGAATCTTTAAAAGTATCAGAATGTTAGCATACAGAGTGAGTTTTTATTGTGTCGATCTAAAGTTTGTTCAGATGTTTTCGAAAATTTGTTTTCACCGAGTTTCTTACAACATGGTGCGTGTTGAAATCGTAATGTGTGACAGCAGATTGGTTATAAACAGTATATTCTGATCGTTCTCTTTACATTTTTGCTTGCACTTAACACAGTTCGTTTTGTTTACAAACTACGTCTTCAAACAAATCATCATATATGGTAGACAATTCAAATTTACGCAGGTTAAAGTCGTCAAGTTAGATGTTGAACATTATGACGACAACACAAGCTGTAGAAATAATAACGTTCGACATAATTATAGTGACCATGCCTGTCTGTCTTCCAGAGTTCTAAAAATGTAAGGTGCCGATCTTAATAGCATTAGTCTTTGGCTGTGATTTTTTTAAATTAATATTTATTATGATTTTTTCTATTTATTATTATTAATTCTTTCACTTTTAAGTTAACTGTTCAACTATTTTTGTCCTAGGCACCCGAGTCAACATGACCAAGAAACGCATGGATGACAGGTTGTGTGTGTGTTTTCCTGTGGCACCCAAAAGCAGCAAAAGTTGCACTCACTCTTACTTGCTCCATTTTCTCCTTACTTGTTGTTAAATAATAAGTATTATTTATTTTGTTATGAAAAACAATGTACCATATTGTCTCATTAACATTCTGTTATCCACTACAACAAAATTAATGCAGCAAAAACTGTTCACATGGAAATAGTTATGTGTCTTTTTACTTTACAGTAATAAAAAGTTACTGATTTATCATTTTTATCAAGAAACAAACAGCATTGTACATCTTGTGAAATAGTAATGTTCAACATATTTCTTATATCATTTGCTGTTTATGTCAAGAAAGCTTAAATTTGAGAGAGAAAAAACATCAAATCTTCCTTGTCACATATTGTTCTATTAAAGAATAACTGTTTATGTTTCAAAATGTGTTGCTTTTTATTCATTTAAAAATGTTCAAGATTGGCTGTATGTTGAACGTTATCTATTGCAACAAACTATGTGTAGCATGCTGTTCTCTGTGACACAGAACAACAACAGTTGACTTGGTAATACTCATGTGGATCACATCTTGTAAGATCAGTTGGGTTTTCACAGTTAACTGCATGATCAGCAGCACAGTGATGTGGGCTTGTTGTAATGTGTAATGTTCAACATCTTGTCACAAATCACACTGAAAGTCAAATTTCTCAGGAATGAAGAGCAGCACTGCCTTCTCCCTTCACTGGTGGATGACTTCACATGTGTTCATTCAAAAAATGCATTACTCACTCACATCCTGTCAACTTTATTTTCTAGTACCTCTGTCCTCTTTTCTTGTGCACCTTTTGGCACTAAGTCATATGTATTCTCTAACCCAACCCCATACAGTCAGCATGAAATAAATCAGATAGGTTTGTAGTACAAACACTACAGGTTTATTCAACATTGACCTTATTCTCTATTATCACCCCCTCACCCCCAAGTACTAAACATGAATACTAACAACTAGCCCACAACTCCTAAGTCAGATGGGAAAGACTGGTCAAAATCATTGAAACACAGAAGGAATCCCACAAGTGGGTGCAAAAACCAGTGGGGAAAAATCTTTGCAGTTTGTTCTTTGACTCTGGGCAGTCAAGACTCATCTGCCCACACAAAAATGTCTGCTGATCCAAGCATTATGGTCGGGTAGAGTAGTTTGAGGTCTCTACCGGCTTCATCTACATCAAGGACCTTGGCAAAAAACTTGATGTTTCACTTTCAGTACTGTCCTTCAACCTCGGCCTGAACAAAATCCCCTTCCAATGGAGCTGGCTGGTGGGGGTCTGGCTGCTGAATAGCTGGTTGGTGGGGGTCTGGCTGCTAAAGAGCTGACTGGTGGGGGTCTGGCTGCTGAAGAGCTGGCTGGTGGGGGTCTGGCTGCTGAATAGCTGACTGGTGGGGGTCTGGCTGCTAAAGAGCTGGCTGGTGGGGGTCTGGCTGCTGAATAGCTGGCTGGTGGGGGTCTGGCTGCTAAAGAGCTGGCTGGTGGGGGTCTGGCTGCTAAAGAGCTGGCTGGTGGGGGTCTGGCTGCTAAAGAGCTGGCTGGTGGGGGTCTGGCTGCTAAGAGCTGGCTGGTGGGGGTCTGGCTGCTGAATAGCTGACTGGTGGGGGTCTGGCTGCTGAAGAGCTGGCTGGTGGGGGTCTGGCTGCTGAAGAGCTGACTGGTGGGGGTCTGGCTGCTGAAGAGCTGGCTGGTGGGGGTCTGGCTGCTGAAAGCTGACTGGTGGGGGTCTGGCTGCTGAAGGGCTGGCTGGTGGGGGTCTGGCTGCTGAAGAGCTGGCTGGTGGGGGTCTGGCTGCTGAAGAGCTGGCTGGTGGGGGTCTGGCTGCTAAAGAGCTGGCTGGTGGGGGTCTGGCTGCTGAAGAGCTGGCTGGTGGGGGTCTGGCTGCTGAAGAGCTGGCTGGTCACCTGGCTCCTGCTGACATAGCTGGGTGCTTGTCTGACTCCTGAGTTGGCCGGTCATCTGGTTCATGAGCTGGCTGGTTGTCTGGCCCTATCATCTGGCTGTGGTCTCAGTGCCTGTGCAGTCCAGGGGCCAACAGAAGCATTGGCACACTCACCAGTGCCTGTCTCAGTGTCTGGCAAGAATGGCACATGCACGAAAGGTGGCGTGTGCACTGAATGTTCTGCTCAACACATTTCAGTGTTCACTGTGTGAAGTGCACAAGTTTCTTTCATGGTTTTGACAGCCTTGTTGTGATCCTGTCTCACCTCTGATGAACTTTCTCTTCAGTCAGGGTCAGGCAGTATGCTCTGCTGTCCTGCCTTCCTTTTTCGCTCAACGGTTTGTATGAACTCTCCCCACCCACCCACCCACCCGGACTTTCAGTTTCAGGATTTTTCATTCTCAATCTCATCCTCTCACTGCATGCTTAAGATGCAGCCTGTCATTTCTTCTTCTTGGATGGAATAGGTGGGACTGGGTGTGATGAGGTGGACAGCTGTGGTTCCACTTTATCATGACGATCACCCTCCAGCCTAGCACAGTAGCACTAGCAGCAATCCTGCTGCTTTCCTGACCTGGTACGGTGGCTCTTCAAAGTTCAACAGGAAAGTAAAAACTCATCAGTTCAACTTCAAGTTCAAGTCAATGCTAATGTGTGGTTACAGTCTCTCGAGCAAGTTCAACATCAAGTCATTTTTTTAATGATTTGTGTAAAATAACTGAAGGGGGAAACAATTAACAAAAACATTTTATGTTCAAACAAAAATTCACTGAAAAAGCATGTTATTGTTAACAACCAATTACAGTCACTGTAACAGTGTGTGTTTGATTAACTTCATAACACTGAAACTAGTGAAAGCAAAATAGCCACTCTCCATGTGATGATGTTCATGCTTGGATTGATTCACTCGGGCAAGCCATGGATTTGTGAATACAAAGAGACAAAGTAAGTGAAAAGGGATTTTAAAAATACTAAACATTTGATTCTGTTCAAACTGAAACAAACAGAAGAACAAGAAGTGAATCAGTTTCATTTAAATGGGGGTTCATTGGTAACTTTGTAACATAGAAGTTAGAACTGCAAATGTACAGCTTCTATGTGCATGTAGCTGTAGGTTCATCATTTTCCCCCGATGCATGTGAAAAAGAAAGAAAAAGAAAAAACAACATCTGCTTAACAGTAAAAAGTATAACACCAAAGCATGCGATCAACACTGCTTCAGTAATACTATGACAGTAGTAAACACTAAGAAGTAAGGTTGGATTTTGATTACCTCAATTTAAAATAAAAGCACTCTTGCTGCTGTATTTATAAATTAAATGCAATGATGGTCATTTTGGTGACAGTTTAATCACAATTTTTTATCATCCATCTAAACAGACCTTAATTTTTTTGATCTCGCTTCTAGACATTCCGATCACAATCTGCAAGCCTTTACTGTTTTAGGGCAAATAAAATTATTAAATTTTGTCAATCACAAACATAAATGATAAAATATTCATTCAAGAACAATAATCTTTTTTTTTAAATCACAAGTTTCAAAAAGCACACAAACTTACCTTCAATGAGTAACCAGCACTCTCATTTCCATTAACCATTAGCAAACAACCACGCTGTGACTTGGTAGAAGTAAAACCAAAACCCTCAAAACAGATTGGTCAAACAAAGGACTCACAAAAGTGCACAGATGTGCACATTCACCTTTCGCATGGTTTGTACAGACTGATCCATGTGAAACTGAAAGTAGGCCCTAAGTCTTTTCTCAATGGAACTGATACTGCAAATCGGAATTACAACTCTAACGTTTCAAACAGAAAATGACAATCTCACAAATAAGCTTTGTTCAAATTTCGCTGTTCATAATCATATTATACTTCAGGACTATTATTAAACATGTATCCACATACAACAACTGGTACTGTGTATCAGATGTTAAAAGTACATACCTGTCAAGCCATAGTTTACCAGTATAAAATAATTTTTTCATTATTTTGGGGGGATATGGTCATGCCGAAAAATGAACACAGGAAAAAATAATTTTCATGAGATTTTGTTGTAGTTTTAAACTGAGCAAAAAGACAGAAAAACTGTTGAATGAGCAGCTGATGCACGCCATCGCCAAATGCACAGACTGGCCTAGTGCAATAGGCTACAAAATCTCGTTGGAAGTGAGATTTGAAGTTGTGCATGCGTATTTAGCACAGCATTGCTTCTTCCTTCCACTGCCGCACGTGCCGGTTTGCTGCTACCAATGAAAAAACAAAAGACCCCGGCCTGCATAAGGGAAATACAGGTTCACAAACTCTGGACTAAGGTTTATTCACAAAAGGGGTTGACAGCTATGAAAGTAGTTCCGTACTGTATTTGTGAATGCTGCATCATTCATTGCCAGTTTCCTACTTTATGTGTGTGGAAATGAGTTGTGTTATCAATACTTTCTGAAAAGGTTAAATATTTATAATTTTCTACCTCAACTGAAGACAAACATGTTTCCAACATAAGAAATACATTTGATATGGCCAGTTTTAGTTAAATGCATTGTCACTGTGTGGTTTTTATGAAGTTCCTGACTTTCTTTTCAATTGTGTTGGCAATGTCATGAAGCAGTGGCGCCATTTTCAATTCACTTAGCAACATCAATCCGATTTAAAGTGCATAATAGTTAATACACAACACTGGCATTCAATATTATTTTTATTATCGTTCACAACAGCATACTACGACTTGTAAGAGCAAGACATGAAATAAAAATGCTGACATTGCAATAAAATTAAAAGATTGCTTTGAAATATCATTAATATGTACAGAACTAATTAAAAGTAATTTAACCCAAGTGGCACACAATTTTTGTGAACAACCCATCTGCAGAGTTTTGATTACAAAGTAACAATGAGACTGTTTCCAGCATTCACACCACTTGCATCAATGTCTGTCAGCAGCATTCTGTGTGAATGTCACGATGTAGGTTCAGCATTAACATTAATAAGAATAATGTAAATGCAAAAACAGAAGTAGCAACAGGCTATTATTGTATTGGGTACTGTATTCTCACTGCATATATCAAAATCAAGAAGGGCATAATCAAAACAAAGACTTAAGGCAGCTAGTTCAAGTTCACCACAATAGGGTTATATTTGTAATGCCAAGGTCCACTTCAATTTAGAGGGGTGTGGGGAAATAGAGCTTCGTCTCGATGGCTGTGCAGCTAAGTACAAACAAAGTCTACCTGTAAAAGTGCAAAGTAAAATGTACACGTGTAAACACTGCTTGGGTCACTAAACATTGTCTTCAAAGATGTTACTTGGTCTTACGAATGAGGTAAACAGGTAAGATTAGAAACGGAAGTTGCAGTTGTCTTGGCAGACTTCAACGTTTATGTTGCACTAGTTCACTAAATCTTCAGCAATAATTTCTTAGATACAGTTTGTAGGTTACTTTCAGTCTCAAGCAACCACGATACCACACTATGCTCAACTTCCTGCATGGAATGTGACATTCACTTATATCGGAAAATCCTGAAATGTTTTGCGTTTCGCAGACGGAGAAGCCATGTTGAGGGAAAAAAAGTCAACCTTCTTCAACAACTCACCTTCGTGCCTGGACATAGTTGACGACAAATCTGAACAAAATACAGTTTCGAAATAAGTCACTTGCAAGGGCTATGTTAACATGTAAACACTACAGGCGTCTCAGTTTCAGTTCATTCCAAATTACTCGACACATTCAGCTACCAGTGGCCATAATGACGTCACGTTGATTCTCGTACATAATTCCGATCATAGCGAGAGTTTAAAAAGCTGGTCCGATCTTTAGGAAAACAGAATTTTGTTTCTATGTTGCAGAGCGCGAAATAAATCCACTAAAATCAATATTTCTTTCGAGACATGAAAATTTCAGCAAATTATATTACGTCATAAGGTCACAGGGTCAAATGAGGTTGAGAAGTAGGCAATATGGCGACAAAACGTGTGCTTGTGTACGGTGGCAAAGGCGCTCTTGGTTCTGCTTGTGTCAAGCTCTTCAAGTCAAAGAATTACGTGAGTGTAGTAACGGGTATATGTTTGCGCATGTGAACACACTTGTATTGTGTTATCTGGACAGTGTTACTGAAACATACGTTCGGTTCTTCGAATCAGGTCCGACAAGTCACAACACCACCACCAGCTCAAAGCCAACGAGATCGAAGTACTGCCGGCATAGCCGAGGCTAATCATTACGTTCTCCCCACCTTATGCTGTTATTGATTTTGTTTTCAGATTACGGTTTTCCATTAGGCTAGCTCACATGCAGCCTGAAAGTAATGGCATTGCTGTCTGCTTGGCCATTTTATGCATTTGTGAAGGCAGAAACAGTGTCCGTGCTTTGCATCTCGTGTGGAATCCATTTCACAGCTGGCTGTAGCAGACGGTTGTTGGGAGGGGGGCAGTATTGAAATGTTTTCCCCAATGTTTCTTTTTGTCTATCTGGATCTGCATTCATACATAGCAGCGATTTTTTGTTGTTGTTGTTGCCATTTTCGTAACGGAACGTGTTGAACTTCCAAGCGTCAAAGCAGGACAAAAATGATACTCTTTCAATAATAGGCATCCAATTCCAAGTCCAAGAGCTCGTTGTTCGTTATTGTTGTTTGCGTTTGTTTGTTGTTTTGTTTTTTGTTTGTATCTTCTTCTTCTCTTTCTTCTTCCATTGAATGTCCAATTTGAGTAAGATTGTGACATTATTTGGGTGGCAAACCCAGACTTAAAGCAGTCCAAGGTCCGCAACTTCCTGAGGCAGTCCATTCCAGTCGGGGATTAGGGCTATATTGTTTTCTAATGTAAGCAAACTACAGCCACTCACAGATTGTCAGCATCCAGGCCACAACTCTGACAACCACAGTGCCTCACATAATACAGTTTTCAGTCCTGGCCAGAACCATCAAGCAATGGAAGAGGTCACATCAGAGTCAACAGCAGCCAACACTCTTGACATGTTTGTGTCAAGGGGCCTGCTGAAGACACACCAATTGTTGTTGTTGTCTTTGTGCATCACCCTGATATAACCATAATAGTTGACTGGGGGTAAATCACAAGTTATTTACTGTAACTGTCTTCATGCAGACCCCCCAACCCCACCCCAGTGACAGCAACACAACAGTCTGATGATTTTCAATAACTGTTCTTTGAGTTTTAAAATATAAAATATACATGTGTTATTGTGTTCTGTGATGTGGTTAATGTTCAGCCACGTTTTAATTTCTCTGATGAGGTAATAAAGTAATCTTGAATCTTGTGGTCACTCTGCCATCAGAAAATGAAGAGTGGGGTTTTGTATTAGACTCCAGAGTGGTTTAGAGAGAGCCAGGAGGCAGATGTATCATAGACCCAGGCAGCACTCTTTGTGGCAAGGATCACCCTCTTGTGTTTGCTTGTACAGCTGTAGAGCATAGGTAACATTCACTGGTTTAGAACATTGAACAAAATTTTGAAATGATTGACTGAGTGCAGTGGGTGGGCTCCATTGACCTGTCTCCAAATGAAGAAGCTGATGCCAACTTCGTGGTGAAGCCAGCAGCATCCTGGGGGGACCAAGAGCATGAAGTGTCATCTCGCGTGGCCGAGACCTTGGGGGAGGACAAGGTGGATGCCATTTTGTGCGTGGCGGGCGGCTGGGCTGGAGGAAATGCAAGTTCCAAAAGTCAGTAAAATTTGTCATCCGAAAAAATCCAGTTATTTTGTTTTTCATGCATTGCCAAGCATTTATGTTTTTTTAATTTATTTTTAATTTCTAGCCACACAGTTAGTGTAACACTCATTTTGGTGTTGTTTGCTCCACTTGTCTATGTGGGCAGAGCTTTGTGGCTAAAAGTGTACTACTGTGATCCAGCTCTGTAGGTGTGATTAGTGCCATGTTCTAAATGTGGAATTCATCCTGAGATGACCCTGTGCCTATGCAGCTGATGGGACAGTAAGGTTTTGAAACACATTTTTTCCATTTCACATTGATTCAGCCTTGTTTTCAAAGTTTTAGTCAAGACTGATGATGATATTGCATTCTTCTACCTAATACTGGGTGGGCTCACATAGTGGAGCATTGGTGGCCCAAAGAAACTTATGCATGCATGCAGAGTAGCTTTGGTCCCTTCTGTTGAAATGTCCATTGCAGATGACACTGCTCTGATTTCTTCTCTGGTGATCAGATTTTTTTTAGATTTTTTTTTTTACCTCTATTGCTCTAGGATGAGATTTGTCAGTTTGATTCTTCAGGGCTTCTTCCACATGTCCCATAGACTGCTGACACAGGGTTTCCTACAGTCTGAAAGCTTTGGGAAAACGTATAATTTGAAGGCCTTTAAAGTCTGTGACCAATGAATAATTCAGCTACTGAGATCTTTGAGAGTTTGTGAATTTTGACTGCTGTCTAGAGTTGTGGTCTAGAAGCGTTGCACTGTTTCATAGGACATAGCTGACTGAGAGACTCAGAGTTGACCGAGAATACTAACAACAGAAGCATTGCACTGTTTCAGAGCTGATCGAGAGTGCTGACAACAGAAGCTTTGCACTGTTTCAGAGCTGAACAAGAGTGCTGACAACAGAAGCTTTGCACTGTTTCAGAGCTGAACAAGAGTGCTGACAACAGAAGCTTTGCACTGTTTCAGAGCTGAACAAGAGTGCTGACAACAGAAGCTTTGCACTGTTTCAGAGCTGAACAAGAGTGCTGACAACAGAAGCTTTGCACTGTTTCAGAGCTGATCAAGAGTGCTGATAATAATAATAATAATGTACATTTATCATGCGCTCATCAACGCCCTGAGAGCTCACATGATACATATTAACCTAAATATGATATTCTATATAATATATATATGATATCAGAAGTGTTGCACTGTTTCAGAGCTGATCGAGAGTGCTGACAGCAGAAGCGTTGCACTGTTTCAGAGCTGATCGAGAGTGCTGACAGCAGAAGCGTTGCTCTGTTTCAGAGCTGATCGAGAGTGCTGACAGCAGAAGCGTTGCACCGTTTCAGAGCTGAACAAGAGTGCTGACAACAGAAGCTTTGCACTGTTTCAGAGCTGATCAAGAGTGCTGATAACAGTAATAATAATGTACATTTATCATGCGCTCATCAACGCCCTGAGCGCTCACATGATACATATTAACCTAAATATGATATTCTATATAATATATATGATAACAGAAGTGTTGCACTGTTTCAGAGCTGATCGAGAGTGCTGACAGCAGAAGCGTTGCTCTGTTTCAGAGCTGATCAAGAGTGCTGACAGCAGAAGCATTGCACTGTTTCAGAGCTGATCGAGAGTGCTGACAGCAGAAGCGTTGCTCTGTTTCAGAGCTGATCGAGAATGCTGACAGCAGAAGCGTTGCTCTGTTTCAGAGCTGATCGAGAGTGCTGACAGCAGAAGCATTGCTCTGTTTCAGAGCTGATCGAGAGTGCTGACAACATGTGGAAGCAGAGTGTGTGGACTTCAGTCATTGCTGCCAGCCTGGCTTCACGCTACCTGAAAAACGGTGGTGTGCTGACCTTGCCAGGGGCTCAGCCTGCTCTTGCTGGTACTCCTGGTAAGTGTGTGTGGGCAGGGGGGGGGTGTTGTATGTTCATGCATGAATGCAACTGTGCTAGGTCAGATAAAAGTTAATCAGCCAGTGGTATTAAATGAGGTGGTGTAATACATGTATTCATAGAATCAAGTATCAGTATACTACCATTAATAATATTGAATATGTATCTGTGCCTTTCCTCAAATGAGCACAAGGTGCAAACATTCAGAGTACTTGTATTGTTGTAAGTAAAGTAGATCAGAACTGTAATTATGCTGTTGTTCTCTCTGTATCCTCCCACACACACACACACACACACACACACACACACACACACACACATGAACAGATGAAGAAAGGGGGGGTTCTGGCAAGTGGCAGTTTGTGTTGCCAAACTAAAACGGATTTTCAGAAGTAGGAGTTGCATCCCTTTGACCCAGGTTAACAGCAAAGTCACTCAACTATTTCAGTCTCATAATATATATAATATATAAGTTATAAATTTTTATACAAGTGCTTGTCATTGTACAAGAAAATGAAACCTTTTAGCAGTTCTACTCAATCGTACTAGTGTGCACTGTTCCCTGATTATTTTATTGTTGTTGTTGTTAAGTTTCATTGATTTTCACCTTTGACAGTTGACAGAATATTCTGCAAACAAAATCATGGTGTGTTTTTTCAAGTCCAAGTTAAGTGTATTAAGTTCTGTGGTATGTTGTAGATGTTCTGTGCCCACACAGGCTGCCAGGTGTGGTGGACTATGGACTGTCCACCAGCTGTGAGTTCTGTGCTGTGTTGTAGATGTTCTGTGCCCACACAGGCTGCCAGGTGTGGTGGACTATGGACTGTCCACCAGCTGTGAGTTCTGTGCTGTGTTGTAGATGTTCTATGTGCCGCACTCAGGTGCTGTGGACTATGGACTGTCCACCAGCTGTGAGTTCTGTGCTGTGTTGTAGATGTTCTATGTCCACACAGGCCACCAGGTATGGTGGACTATGGACTGTCCACCAGCTGTGAGTTCTGTGCTGTGTTGTAGATGTTCTGTGCCCACACAGGCTGCCAGGTGTGGTGGACTATGGACTGTCCACCAGCTGTGAGTTCTGTGCTGTGTTGTAGATGTTCTGTCTCAGCATAGGCTGCCAGGTATGAGGGACTGTAGACTGCCCACCAGCTGTGAGTTCTGTGCTGTCTGCATGATGCTTTGTCTTCCTGTTGTGACAGGCATGATTGGCTATGGACTGGCCAAGGCAGCCGTCCATCAGTTGGTGCAGAGTCTTGGTGCTGAGAACAGTGGAATGCCAACCGACAGTCTGGCTGTTGCCATTCTACCGTGAGTTCTGCTTTCTTCTTTCACCAGTGCCCTCCTTCATCGAGGTAAAGATTCTGGCATCTGCTGATTGTACACTGTGTTAGCTGTGATTTTGTTGCACAAATCTGGATATAGACTGGCATAAGCCACGCTTCCCACTCATGGTGTAAAATAATTAAGTCTTGTTTGTGTATTCTGTTCACATGGTTTGAAAGATTGTGACTGAAGCTTCAATTTGGCATTGTTCACAGTTTAATTGGTTTAGTTATTGTTGAGAAAATTGTATTTGTGCAGGCCAGGAAAAAACTAATATTGTCCATTTTGTTGTCCAGAGAACTGATTTGGTTTTAGCAAGAGTGTGTTTTCTTTCACTGCACTGTTATAAAATTATATGTGTGCAAGAGCCATTGTGTTTGTGCTTGAAAATTTTCTGCTGCAAAATAAACCTGAACTCTGCTGTGCATTCTCTACTTTGCTTGACTGCATTCTCTGGTGCCTGTTGCATTCCAACCACTTTGCATTCCATCTAAGTAGACAAGCTGCTGAGGTGATACTGATGAAGATGTTGATTGGTGATGACAGAGACACTGGACACCCCTGTAATAGAAGAGAAACTACTGCCGTGATGATGATTGGTGATGACAGGGTGACACTGGACACCCATGTGATAGAAGAGAAACTACTGCCATGATGATGATGATTGATGACAAGGTGACACTGGACACCCATGTGATAGAAAAGAAACTACTGCCATGATGATGATGATGATTGATGACAGGGTGACACTGGACACTCCTGTGATAGAAGAGAAACTGCAGCCATGATGATGATGATTGATGACAGGGTGACACTGGACACCCCTGTGATAGAAGAGAAACTACTGCCATGTTGATGATGATTGATGACAGGGTGACACTGGACACTCCTGTGATAGAAGAGAAACTACTGCCATGATGATGATGTTGATGACAGGGTGACACTGGACACCCCTGTTATAGAAGACAAGCTGCTGCCATGATGATGTTGATTGTTGATGATGACAGGGTGACACTGGACACCCCTGTGATAGAAGACAAGCTGCTGCCATGATAATGTTGATTGTTGATGATGGGGTGACACTGGACACTCCTGTGATAGAAGACAAGCTATTGCCATGATGATGTTGATTGTTGATGATGATGATGTTGATGACAGGGTGACACTCGACACCCCTGTGATAGAAGACAAGCTGCTGCCATGATGATGTTGATTGTTGATGATGATGTTGATGACAGGGTGACATGGACACCCCTGTGATAGAAGACAAGCTGCTGCCATGATGATGTTGATGGGTGACAATGATGGTGTTGATTGATGATGATGATGATATTGCTGACAGGGTGACACTGGACACCCCCATGAACAGGAAGTGGATGGCCCAGGGAGACTTCTCCACCTGGACCCCTCTGGACTTTGTTGCTGAGTAAGTAGTGGCATGAAGGGCTCATTAAGTGGTTGGTTATAGGACATTGCTGAGTAAGTAGTGGCATGAAGGGGCTCAGTAAGTGGTTGGTTATAAGACATTGCTGAGTAAGTAGTGGCGTGAAGGGCTCAGTAAGTGGTTGGTTATAGGACACTGCTGAGTAAGTAGTGGCACGAAGGGGCTCAGTAAGTGGTTGGTTATAGGACACTGCTGAGTAAGTAGTGGCATGAAGGGGCTCAGTAAGTGGTTGGTTATAGGACATTGCTGAGTAAGTAGTGGCACGAAGGGGCTCAGTAAGTGGTTGGTTATAGGCCATTGCTGAGTAAGTAGTGGCACGAAGTGGCTCAGTAAGTGGTTGGTTATAGGCCATTGCTGAGTAAGTAGTGGCATGAAGGGGCTCAGTAAGTGGTTGGTTATAGGACATTGCTGAGTAAGGCAGTTACCTGATAGTGCTGAGCTGAGTAAGTGGTTGTATGATGTTGCTCAGTGGTTGCATGATTTTGCCAGGTGAGTGGTTGCATGCTTTTTCAGCGGGTTTACACCGTCATCCTGTGGATCCTGATCCCGTGGTCAGCCTGGGCTTCAGCCTGACTTGGTGTGTAGATGTGCCAGGCTTTTGTTGTTGTTGGGGTGCTGTGTAGCTATCCTCTCTGGCATCTCTTTGTGTTCTCAGTTCTCACAGCAGCATGGGTGTGGCTGACAGCTCTTCAAAAAAGTTGCTGTGTAATACACTGGTGTTGGGGGGGGGGGGGGGGGGGGGGGGCTTTTGTCAGCTGGCTTTTGACATCAGGAAAAGCAGATTTAAGCACTGGTCTTAAGAGTGCTGGGGGCTCAGACAGGGATATGACCTTACTTGGACTGTTGCAGACTGTTTGCCAAGTGGGTGGGCGGCCAGGAGCGGCCACCGTCAGGCAGCTTGGTCCAGCTCATCACCAAGGACAGCAAGACGGAACTGGTGATCAAGTCGTGAGCCACAGTGCAACGCTGCCTGCTGCACCCCACCGCTCTCACTCCCTGGACACTTCCCATCCCACCAGTCAAACAGGACTGCAGGGCAAGTCGTCAGCAGTGGAGGGCTTGGGACATCTGGAGCACTTCTTGGGGATACTTTAGTCACAAAGCCCATTTTTCCTCCACCGAGTCCACTTTGGGCTCCTATCAGCATCAATAGATTGGTAGGCCTCTTGTCAGCATCACTAGATTGGGAGGCCTCTTGTCAGCATCACTAGATTGGGAGGCCTCTTGTCAGCATCACTAGATTGGTAGGCCTCTTGTTAACATCAATAGATTGGGAGGCCTCTTGTCAGCATCACTAGATTGGTAGGCCTCTTGTCAACATCACTAGATTGGGAGGCCTCTTGTCGACATCAGTAGACTGGTAGTCCTCTTGTCGACATCAGTAGACTGGTAGTCCTCTTGTCAGCATCAGTAGACTGGTAGTCCTCTTGTCAGCATCATTAGATTGGTAGTCCTCTTGTCAGCATCATTAGATTGGTAGTCCTCTTGTCAGCATCATTAGATTGGTAGTCCTCTTGTCAGCATCACTAAATTGGTAGTCCTCTTGTCAGCATCACTAAATTGGTAGGCCTCTTGTCAGCTTCACTAGATCTCATGTTGTCAGCGTCACTAGATCTCATGTTGTCAGCGTCACTAGATCTCAAGTCAGCATCAAGAAATGGGTATTCCCCCAGCTCAAAGCACAAAACTGATGAAAGAGTAGTTATATGCTATGTTATTTGCTCAGTAGGTAAGCTGCTGTCATAGTTTGTTCCAAGTCCCTGCCTCCTGAGCTCTTGGATAAGATGTTTTCCTCACAGTCCTATAAAGATAGTGCAGCCAGCATGTTGACACTGATAGCAGAGAAGTCAAGTGAATTTCTTTTGCTTAGAATGGATTAGTTTGGAAAGAAACATGATTTTGGACTGTTGTTGTAGTATAGATGGCAAGTTGATGCTGGCGCCAATGGCAGCGAATGTTTACTGTTCAGATCAAAGAAGCTAGTCATGTCACTTCATGGATGTTTAAGAAGATAAAAACTCATTTGATCAGTATTGTTTTCCTTTGGTTTTGGTGGGTTTTTGTGGGGGGGGGGGGGGGTCCATTTTTCTTCTCTTTTTTTCCGGTTTTTTTTTCTGTGCTTTTTTCTTCACTTTTTTTCTACTCTTTCTGTACTTCTTTTCCTACTCAGATTTCCCAGTGCCATTAAAACCTTTTTGCAGTATCAGTGAGTGATTTATGGATGATTTCCTTGATAAATATGCTGGCCACACTGCCGTATGAATGAGAAACTTTGGGATGACATCAGTATACTGGCCACACTGCAGTATGAATGAGCAACTTTGGGATGACATCAGGATAGTGGCCACACTGCAGTATGAATGAGCAACTTTGGGATGACATCAGTATAGTGGCCATACTGGACATCATAAAGTAGGGACTTGTTAATGTTAACATGCAACCTAACCTGTAAGTGATCAATCAGTGATATATTGATACATATCAGCACGCTGCCCAAACTGTGTTATCATGGAGTGTTTTGACAATTCCTAGATCAGCATGTTGGCCAGATTGTGCATTGTTGGGCAACATCAGTTTATGTACCTGGTTTTTGACTTGCATGAAAAAATGCAAGAAAAAAATAGTGAATCTTTGCAATTATCAGTCAAAGGCTGTCTCATCAGCTTTTTGTTAAAACCTTTCAGCTTTAACACTGTGATTTGGTCTGACGTTGTATACAATCGTTTTT
Source organism: Alviniconcha marisindica (assembly GCA_018857735.1). Taxonomy (NCBI): domain Eukaryota; kingdom Metazoa; phylum Mollusca; class Gastropoda; family Provannidae; genus Alviniconcha; species Alviniconcha marisindica. The sequence goes on along the minus strand of JABMCL010000453.1, from coordinate 1,279,675 downwards.
TTATACTTTGATTTTTTTTTTTAAATTTAAAGACAGAGCAGGCGGTTTCACCTAAATAGTTTTAAGTAAATTGTTATCTGATGAGTTTTTGTATAGCTATACAAGCTCGCTCACAATGTGGTCTTTGACTGCAGTATATATTCAAGGGAGATAATCTGTTTCCTGCAACAACAGAAGTGTAAATTGGCTTTTTCACATTTTCACATTCACGCTTTAGATAAGCTTGCTCAAACTGCAGCTGTTTATAATGTCTGTCAGACTTTACCAGGTCATACCTTTTGTGATAACCTTGAGATCGTTTTAAGGTTACAGGTTCTGTTTGGCATAATAAAATATCAAAATAGGTTTTGTTTTAAGATTACAGGTTCTGTTTGGCATAATAAAATATCAAAATAGGTTTTGTTTTAAGATTACAGGTCCTTTTTTGCATAATAAAATATCAAAATAAGTTTTAAGATTACAGGTTCTGTTTCACATAATTAAATATCGAAATAAGTTTTAAGATTACAGGTTCTGTTTCACATAATCAAATATCAAAATAAGTTTTGTTTTCAGATTATAGGTCCTGTTTCACATAATTAAATATCAAAATAAGTTTTAAGATTACAGGTTCTGTTTCACATAATCAAATATAAAAATAAGTTTTGTTTTAAGAGTATAGGTTCTGGTTCACATAATTAAATATCAGAATAAGTTTTGTTTGAAGATTAAATAAATAAATTGCACAAAGTACTTAAGATTCTTTTAATCAAAAGAAGCTGTGATGGTTGTGAGATGCATTCATAATCTATTTTTTTCCTCTCTCCCATGAGTTGGATTGACTGCACACAATTTAGGTTCACTTGATTGAATGAATTGTTATGGATGCCTGTTTGATACCTCATAATTTTCAAAAGCAATAATTAATCAGTTTGAAGCTATGACACCATACTGATAAAACGTTTTTGTTTGTCATTTTCATTGTTAATTGAAATTTAATATGTGTTTGTTCTGTTTTTGAGTATTTTATACTCGGGTTTAACAGTGTATGTTTTGGGGATCTTTGTTTTTTTGTGTATGTTTTTATTATTGCTATATGTTATATACATTATAATAGCATGTGATAAGTGTTGTGAGAAGAAGTTGCTTGTGCTTTGCTGCTTGGTTATCCTTGCGCCTAGATTCTCTTGTAGCCTGGCGCTGCAGTGTACCAGTGCTTGTTTGCCAGCAAGTGCTAGAAAAGGCTGTGCTTTTCTGTGCAGTGTCACAGACCGCATCATGACAGCTGAACGTGGAGTTGCCCTGTAGAACATTTCATGTTCTGTAGATTGTAAAGTGAAGTCCCTTCACCTGTCACTGAAGTCTAGATTGTAAAGTGAGGTCCCTTCACTTCTCAGTGAAGTCAAGATTGTAAAGTGAGGTCCCTTTGCTTGTCACTGAAGTCTAGATTGTAAAGTGAGGTCACTTCACTTCTCCGTGAAATCAAGAATGTAAAGTGAGGTCCCTTTGCTTGTCACTGAAGTCTAGATTGTAAAGTGAGGTCCTTTCACTCGTCAGTGAAGTCTAGATTGTAAAGTGAGGTCCATTTGCTTGCCACTGGTCTAGATTGTAAAGTGAGGTCCTTTCGCTTGTCACTGAAGTCTAGATTGAAAGTGAGAACCCTTCACTTGTCACTTGTCTAGATTGTAAAGTGAGGTCCCTTCGCTTGTCACTGAAGTCTAGATTGTAAAGTGAGGGCCCTTCACTTGTCACTGAAGTCTAGATTGTAAAGTGAGGGCCCTTCATTTGTCACTGCAGTCAAGATTGTAAAGTGAGGGCCATTCACTTGTCACTGAAGTCAGTTGTGTGTGTTGGGCCCGCATCATATTCCATGGCTGCACTAACCAGCTGCTGTGGGACTGCCACTGCAGATCATGTGAAAGGTCATTCTGGCCCAGCCCAAGGGCGCCTCGCAGCCACTGTTTTACAACAGGACTTGCATAATTCTCACCTGTTCATCTGTCTCAACAGGCAAGTGGGTGTCTGCAGCCTGGCAATATTAAAGTCTGCCACCATGTTACATAATTTGCCCTACTCATATCATTTAACCACTGTGCAGAAGTATGTTTGGCCCAGTTAGCTTCTGTTGCAATCTGCTGAAAGAATGAAAAGTGTCAGCCACAGAGTATTGAGTGTTTGACAATATTAATTGCTCAGAAACTGTGTACATGCATAACACTGAGTGAGATAACTAGATATGTTGCTTTAAAACCTCAGCGTGAAATTGAATACTAGTTGATCTGCCACTTACAGACCCTTGTGTATTCGCTTTGTTGTCCCTGTCTGACATTCCAAAATACAACTGTATCAGGAGAGAAATGTGCTTTTGTTAAATTTTATTTAAGTGTGTGCGGTTTGTGTGTGTGTCATCGCCCTGATATAACCGTACCAGTTGACTGGGCGCAAAACACCAACTTACTTACATGTGTGTGTGTGTGCCTCTGTGTGTGTGGTGGGTGATGGTGTGTGTGTGTATGTTCAAACTCGGACTCAAACTCTTTATTTTGCAAGGATTGTAGTTTAGGTTCAGTTAAAACCCAACAACTAGTCCTTGCCAAGCTACAGATGAATAATTTTTAAAAAAAATCTTATTTTTTTTAAATGTACAAGGCATCATTTATTATTCTTGAGGGAGGAAGGAAGCGTTCCTCTGTCCAACCCTCTCCCTGTGTGTGTGTGTGTGGGGGGGGGGGGGCAGTGGCACCAGCAGATGGATGACCTTGTTCCGTTGAATGTATTGGAGGTGGAGGCATTTGGTCAAAAGCCGGTAAACGTTGCTAAAGTGTGCTGGGTGATGAATGATGATGTGCTTGTTGAGCACACTAAATGATCATGACCACAAGCGGAAATTCCGGTTCATTTCCTTCTCTTACCAGGAACCAACTACCTAGAACAAACTCCCTGTTTGTGTCTGTTGTGTTGCCCCGGGTCAGTTCTTTCAAATCTTCCTTGAAAACTTATCTTTTCGCTTAATACAGCAACGCGATTATTATTTAAGAGGGTGTTCTTGTCATACAACTCCATTTCATGCAGAAAGAAACATGGTCATTATTTAAATGAGCAGTCTCGTCATACGAACCAGCTTCACGCAGAAGCATAACCGAGTGTTTTCTCCACACAAAACAGGAATGTCTCCGTAACATAATAGAGCCCTCCCAAAAATAGTTGCGGCTCTATTTTTAGAATGTTATTAAAGCTTTTGATTTATTTAGGCCTGTCTATTATTATACCACCTACGACGTTGGGACATTCCGTTTACCACCGTAATTTAGTTGTGGAACAACGACAGAGGAAGCACACAAAAAAGAGGAAAATTCCATGCTGGTGAATTTTTCAAAGAATATCTCGGTTGCTAAAAAAAGAAAGTTGCGTGTTTAATCTCTTTCGCACACGCCCATTTAGGTCGGCTACACACACACACACACACACCTCGTAATGCAGTGACATGACAGGGTGGAGGGGGGGGGGGGGGGGGGGGGGGGGGGGGTCCTCGTCATACAAGGAAAGAAGACGCACAAATTCCAACCAAGTGATGATGAATAGTTCCCGTTTTGCTTTTTACCTGGTCCTTCCCACCCACTGTTCGTTACAGCGTGCACGACCGGTTTTCTGCTTATCAGGAAGCTCAGTCCAGCAACACACTGCGTGATCTATTTTAGTAGCAAGTGAAACTCTTCAAACAACATTGCAAGACAAGAGACTGCAGTGGCACTTCGAACCACGATGAGAGCACACTGCACTGTTCTCGTGTTGCTCTGCCTTGCTGTTGCCAGCGGTAAGTGTAGTGTGTGTGTGTGTGTGTGTGCATATAAGAGAGAGAAGAAGCATATAGGAAAATAATCCAATCTCCTCCAGTGTTTTTTTTGTTGTTGTTGTTTGTTTTTTGGTGGGTTTTTTTTTTTTTTTTTTTCGTAATGATATTGATGAAGAGAAGAGATGAGAAAGGGGCAAGGAAAGGAACGTCCGAATTTTCGTCAGGGAGTGGATGGGAAAATCTGCAAAATTAAAAACTGGAACATTTACCAGACAAATGTGTACGGAAAGTTGAGTGTAGGTACTGTACTGAAGAGACAAAAAGGCTCTGGGTACAGAACGGATCATAACGGGCCTATTTTGGCGGTTGCTGTTGTTACCGGTCAGTGTGACCCGCTGTGTGCCGCAGGGTCGGACGCTCCGTGTCACAGCGCTGGTGGCACCTGTCAGGACGACTCCAGCTCCTGTTCCGGTCACTACCAGTCCGGCCTCTGCTCGGGTGGCAACAGCAGACGTTGCTGCGTGCCCGCCACCTCGGGTCAGTTCTGCTCCTGTCTAACTCCCCCCCCCCCCCCCCCTTCCCCTCCCCCACTGCACCCCTCACCCCCCACCAACCCCCGCACCCTCCGCCACCTCGGGTACATTCTCCACCCCCCTCCCCGCCACATCGGGTCAGTTCTGCTCCTGTCTAACTCCCCCCCCCCCTTCCCTCCCCCACTGCCCCCCAGCACCCTCCGCCACCTCGGGTACATTCTCCACCCCCCTCCCCGCCACATCGTGTCAGTCGCTCCTGTCTACCCCCCCCCCCCACTGCACCCACCCCCCACCCCCGCACCCTCCGCCACCATGGGTACATTCTCCACCCCCCTCCCCGCCACCTCAGGTCAGTTCTCCTTCTCTCCACCCCCCTCCCGCCACCTCAGGTCAGTTCTCCTTCTCTCCACCCCCTCCCCGCCACCTCAGGTCAGTTCTCCTTCTCTCCACCCCCTCCCCGCCACCTCAGGTCAGTTCTCCTTCTCTCCACCTCCCTCCCCTCCACCTCAGGTCAGTTCTCCTTCTCTCCACCCCCCTCCCCTCCACCTCAGGTCAGTTCTCCTTCTCTCCACCTCCCTCCCCTCCACCTCGGGTAAATTCTCCTCTCCACCCCCCCCCCCCCCACCCCAGGTCAGTTCTCCTCCTCTCCACCCCCTCCCCTCCACCGCCGGTATAAATATAGTCTCCTCTCGAGCTCTAATGCAAGGTCAGTTCCAGGCGAGATCAAAAGATCAAGAGATCAAGTGGAGGAGGTGGAGCTGGACCCTCAAGTTAGCCCAGAAGAGATCATGAGGTAGGGAGGTGGAGCTGGGCTGCGAAAGTTGGACTTCTTTCGCTTCGAGTTGTTTCTCAACAGCAGTGCAACGGACATTGTCCTTGTGACTCTACCCAGCACGGCAATGGCGAGGGGACACCGCCTTAACACTTCCATTGTTCTGGCTGCGGTCCACGGTCTCTCCGGTCTTTTTCGGGCGGTATCCGCGGTCGAGTCTTCACTCTTTCGTCCTCTCTCCCCCCCCCCCCCCCCCCCCCGCCTCCCTCCCCTCCCCGTCCTTAATAAGCCATCTCGCTTCTGTGGACGTAAAGCAAAATACTCGCTCTAATGCGCACGCTTCCCGTATAACTTTAGCTGCCAGTCACTTTGAACAGTCGTGCCACCAGCCTTGGACCTGTAGTGCTGGTGTCACGGTGTGTTGCTCCGTGTGCAGGTTCCACGTCGCTGGACTGTCACGACTTCGGCAGTCACCGTTACCACGCCACGGGCACCGCCTACTACCCGGACAGCAGCGCCCTGGAGGGGGGATATGTGGACATGAGGGGACACCCGCTTCACACCCTGCAGGTCTGTAGACATCCGCTTCACACCCTGCAGGTCTGTAGACACCCGCTTCACACCCTGCAGGTCTGTAGACACCCGCTTCACACCCTGTAGGTCCGTAGACACCAGCTTCACACCCTGTAGCTCCGTAGACACCAGCTTCACACCCTGTAGCTCCGTAGACACCCGCTTCACACCCTGTAGCTCCGTAGACACACGCTTCACACCCTGTAGCTCCGTAGACGTCCGCTTCACACCCTGTAGCTCCGTAGACATCCGCTTCACACCCTGTAGTTCCGTAGACACCCGCTTCACACCCTGCAGGTCCGTAGACACCCGCTTCACACCCTGCAGGTCTGTAGGCACCCGCTTCACACCCTGCAGGTCTGTAGACACCCGCTTCGTACCCTGCAGGTCTGTAGACACCCGCTTCACACCCTGCAGGTCTACAGACACCCACTTCACACCCTGCAGGTCTGTAGACACCCGCTTCACACCCTGCAGGTCTGTAGACACCCGCTTCAAACCCTGCAGGTCTGTAGACACCCGCTTCACACCCTGCAGGTCTGTAGACACCCGCTTCACACCCTGCAGCTCCGTAGACACCCGCTTCACACCCTGCAGGTCTGTAGACACCCGCTTCACACCCTGCAGCTCCGTAGACACCCGCTTCACACCCTGCAGGTCTGTAGACACCCGCTTCACACCCTGCAGGTCTGTACGCAGGTCTGTACGCTTCACACCCTGCAGGTCTGTAGACACCCGCTTCACACCCTGCAGGTCTGTAGACACCCTCTTCACACCTTGGTACCGATTGTGGATGGGTGGGCACGTAATATTAAGGGGATATCTGACTCACACCCCACTCTATCGTCCTGCCTTGTGTGTGTGTGTGTGTGTGTGTGTGTGTAGGGGGATGGGGTGGAGGGTGGCACCTGCATGTAGACGTCAGCACAGAATACAAAAGTTTAAAAAAATCTTTTTAAAAGACTAACGAACGCCAAGCAAAAAGAGGCTACATTTGTGCACCAGTGCCGATCCGAAAGGTGCACTAGCTGACTACATCTGTAGCTGCACAGTCTGGCACCTGTGTCTGCAGGACTATCTGGCAGGTCGCGCCTCCTTCGTCAGCACCGCCATGGACAACCGTGCCGGCATTGCCTACGGAAGCGCCATCTGTATTCCGGAACTCAACCACAAGTACGGCCGGGTCATCCTGTTCAAGGTACGTGCCGGGTTTGCTGCTAGCTGTTGGGGTAGGATTTGTTAGTAGTCTACAACCGGAAAGCCAAATGAAATTTGGGCCTACTCATAGGCCTGAAGTTAGATCTAAGGTCGAGTTTATTTTGCCTGGCGATACCCTGAACTGAAGTTTTTACATTTTATTATATCTTCATTTTGTATGAACATTTGTCGAACGCCTCATTTCGAGAGGAGCCCTAGGCGCTTCACAATCGCAACTATATAGCGCTTTTCTCTGTCTCCTGGTAGACCCACTGCACTCTCGTCGTGGACCTGTATCTGGTATATATAGGTCCATGACTCTAGTCGCATGCGACTCTGTATGAGTGACTGTAGCTTTACACAGCGCGTTTTGAATATCCACTGAAATGGTTACAGCGTGGAGGAACCGACAGGAATCCGCCTTTGACCAACCGGATTATAAATGGCAAGGTTCAAACCACCGCGGGCATGACTTCAGTGCCAGCATCCGCCTTATGACTTCAGTGCCAGCATCCGCCTTATGACTTCAGTGCCATCAGCAACCTAACTGCTTAGTACCGGAACTTCCGCGTCTGAATGAAGTTCCTGCAACGGCTCTGCCATTACCCGCTAAAACGCTTTTAGAGTTTAATGGAACATTGAATGAACGTAATTACTGCGTGCACCGAGAAAATCATCACTAAAAGTTATCGTGGGAGTGTTTTCAGACTTTAGTTTGAATTCTGACTTTATATACATGTATACACGCGTAGCAGTGGACTGGCCAGCCAGCCGTGAAGTCAGCTTCAGGGTGGAATCAGTACAGCTCTACTGTGCTTCACTGTGGTGTATGGGACTTTAATACACTGCATTCTAACCGTGGAAATAGGTGATACCACAATGTTTCAACTCAAATTAATGTTTTTTATTTTTAGTCCTTTTTTGGGTAAATAGTTTCTGACGAAGTACGAAATTGAACAATATGAACAATGTACTAGGAGGAAAACAAATATTAGCCTGCAATATTATGAAGAATGTACTCGGGTAAAAAGAATTAGCCCCCACATGCACACTATGCATCCTTGGTAAATGGCGCACACGTACTTGGTCAGATAGCCTATTAAATGAAGGGACATATTTTAGCCGAGGTTTGGCAGGGTTCTTATCTCTGGCCCTAAAGAACGCATTTAGATCAGTTCTTATCTCTGGTCTAAAGAGCGCAGTTTGAGGTCAGTTCTTATCTCTGGTCTAAAGAGTGCATTTAGGTCAGTTCTTATCTCTGGTCTAGAGAGTGTATTTAGGTCGGTTCTTGTCTCTGGTCATAAGAGCGCATTAAGGTCAGTTCTTATCTCTGGTCTAAAGAGCGTATTTAGGTCGGTGGGTCATTAATCAGTTCTATCCATGAGCCACAAGTAGGCCTTCGTTCTCGTTTGAATCTAGGTCTGTTTCTTCTTCTCAGTAGTGTGGCGAAGTCTGTATGTATGCTGAGGAATATTGCACAGTGTAGGCGTGCCTCGACTGATACCGACCAGAGCAATCTGTTTCCAGCCGGCCTCGGACATGACGTGTGGGTGTGGGTGTGGGTGTGTACGTGCGTGCGTGTGTGCGTGTGTGTGCGTGCGTGTGTGTTTGTGTGTGCGCGTGCGTGTGTTTGTATGTGTGCGTACGTGTGTGCGTGCGTGCGTGTGTGTGTGTGTGTGTGTGTGTGTGTGTGTGTGTGTGTGTGTGTGTGCAAATGACATTATAGGCCTACCGCCTCCTACACTCCGTCCCCTGCGTAGAAAAAAGGAAGAGGAGGTATTTACCTGAGTGATATTCAGAGCTGACCAGTCCGTTTTCCTGGCTGGACACCGACAGTGTGTAAGAGCTGACCAGTCCGTTTTCCTGGCTGGACACCGACAGTGTGTAAGAGCTGACCAGTCCCATTGTTTCTTGATTGCAGGTTGTGGACACTGGCAGCGCGTTCTATGGCAAAGGTCACTCACGCATCGACATCTGTGTCCAGGATCTCCACCACTCCTACGATTCCACCATCAACGGTCCCTTGACCCTCGTTTTCCGGTGAACTCTCACGGCAGCCGACCAATCAGCTGCCGCCCGCGCATGACGGTCCAATCAGTGGTGACATACGAGACTGAGTCAACCAATCAGGAATAGGCTACTTCACGAGAAATTAATGTCTACTAAGCTTAGGGTAACGTACCTCAGTAAATACACATGAGACATCATCAGTGATTCTTGCACCTGTGGTGGTGGTTGGGGGAGGGGGGGGGGGTCAGTTAGGGAGGTGGGCGGAAGATCGGAGAACGTTGTGTGGCCCCCTTGCTCCAACCTTCGCCTTCTACTGACATGTAAGTTTTTGGTCCTAACATCTGAATTATTTCTGTGTATCTGCGTGAATTATATTGTGTGCAATCCATCGTTTGGCGACTGAACATGCATGCGGCTGAATACAAATGCTCGGCAGCTTGGGCATTACACTGAATGATTGTGTTGTCTTTTAGTTCACTCTCTCTCTTTCTTCGGCATAGAGGAGAGAGAGGGCAGTGGTGAGGACAGAGAGGGCGGTGGTGAGGACAGAGAGGGCAGTGGTGAGGACAGAGAGGGCGATGGTGAGGACAGAGAGGGCGGTGGTGAGGACAGAGAGGGCGGTGGTGAGGACAGAGAGGCAGTGGTGAGGACAGTGAGGGCAGTGGTGACAACAGTGAAACGGAAAAGCAAAACATATAGAAAGGTATAACTTAGCGGATAGTGCTGATCTAGAGACAGTGACCAGGGTCTGTTGTCCATCGACTACAAAGAATCACGGGCGATTACTGCCGACACAAAACAAGTTTTGTGTGTGTGTGTGTGTGTGTGTGTGTGTGTGTGTGTGTGTGTGTGTGTGTGTGTGTGTGTGAGAGAGAGAGAGAGAGAGAGAGAGTGCGTGCGTGCGTGCGTGCGTGGAGTGTAAGTACGAAAACACGGTGCTTAACATCCACAGAAACCGTAAGGCTTATTAGGGACGGGGAGAAGTGGGGGGAAGGGGGTATGGTGGTGGGGGAGAGGGAGATTATATACCTACCACTACACTGTCACCACCAGAATGACTCCTGCATTAAGATGGGCAGTGATGAGAGCATTTTAATGTTTCATTAATTGTGAGGGACAAAATCACAAGACAGTGTCCACGGACCACAATTTTCGAAGAGAAAGGAGAGCCGAAGCGTATTCGAAGCGTATTCGAACCGAGGTCCCTCTGCTTACCAGCCTAACGCCTTACCGCTAGGCCAAGCGTGGTGTGTGTGTGTGTGTGTGTGTGTGAGGGATGGGGGGGGGGGGGGTATTGGGATCTGTGGTGCACCTATTGCCCAGTGGGTACCGAGAGGCCAGGAGAGAGCCCACAGGCTGCAGCATGGCACGTGCGGAAGTGACGTAGCTGTCATCCGCTTGGCACCATGCGAGACTGGGACACCGGCACAGGTAATGCAATGTCAGACAAGGACGTGTAGCAGAACAGTTCCGTCGATTTCCCTGGCATCCACGCACTGCGCAGCTGCTAACGTTTTTGTGGCAATCAGTTAACTTTCTCGTTGGCCGTCCCCCCCCCCCCCCCCCCACCCCGCTCATCCCAATATTTGCAATGTTTATGTCAAATACTTCTTTACATATGTTTACGTATTTACTTGTAACGCCTAGCATTCTTCAATGAGACAGAGACAGAGAGAATGAACCGAGTCATTTTAATTACGTACGTGTTACGTACTTATTTGTGACGCCCAGCGTTCTTTAGAGAGAGAGAGAGAGAGAGAGAGAGAGAGAGGCGTAATGAACTGGGTTACATTTAATTACGCATGTGTTTACGTATGTGTTTGTGACGCTCAGCATTCTTCAGTCACAGTTCACAGAGAAAGGTTTCAAGAAAGCCGAACATTCTGAACAGAATGAACAGAATGTGGTGTTACTGTTGTTTTTATTTACACTAAATACTTCTTTATTCCATTCAAAGAAAAGTGTGGGCGCCACACATGAATAACAAACACACACAAAATAGAATAGGGTAACCAAGCACTCCCTAATTTACATGGTTTGTTTGGTGACTATTCACTGACTAATAACAATAGTGGTCATTTCTGTATCGCCGTATTACCAGATCAACAACAATGTATACACTGAGATTTTGCCGGCAACCAGCTATTCTCTGGCCCAGCTGACAATTCCCTGGCAAACAGCTATTACACAGCTGCCAATTCCCTGGCAAACAACTATTACACAGCTGCCAATTCCCTGGCAAACATTACATAGCTGCCAGTTCCCTGGCAAATAGCTATTACACAGCTGCCAGTTCCCTGGCAAACAGCTATTCCCATACTGCCAATCCCTGGCAAACAGCTATTATACAGCTGCCAGTTCCCTGGCAAACAGTTATTCCCATACTGCCAATCCCTGGCAAATAGCTATTACACAGCTGCCAGTTCCCTGGCAAACAGCTATTCCCATACTGCCAAGCCCTGGCAAACAGCTATTACACAGCTGCCAACGCCCTGGAAAACAGATGTTACACAGCTGCCAGTTCCCTGGCAAACAGCTATTCCCACACTGCCAATCCCTGGCAAATAGCTATTACACAGCTGCCAGTTCCCTGGCAAACAGCTATTCCCATACTGCCAATCCCTGGCAAACAGCTATTACACAGCTGCCAACTCCCTGGCAAACAGCTATTACACATTGAGCTGCCAATTCCCTGGCAAACAGCTATTCCTAAGCTGCCAGTTCCCTGGCAAACAGCTATTCCCAAGCTGCCAGTTCCCTTGCAAACAGCTACTCCCTACCTTGGCAAACAGCAACTTCCAAGGTTTTCCTGTCAAAATAATTCTACTTTCATGGTATTTGGTGCATGATCGTCGTGTGTTAGAATTAGTTTTAGAGTGTGTGTGTGTGTGTGTGTGTGTGTGTGTGTGTGTGTGTGTGTGTGTGTGTGTGTGTGTGTGTGTGTGTGTGTGTGTGTGTGTGTGTGTAAACTTAGTCAAACTTAGGCTGCCATATAAAAGGTACATAAAAAACAAACTTGAATAACAATGAATAAAAGCAAACAAGAATGTCCGAAATAAACCAAAAATCCCTTGAACAAAGAGGAGTGGATTCTTGACCGTTTGTTGGCGGAAAAGACGCGAAACTGATGACCCGAGGAAATGAGGCTGCCGTTTCGGTTACGCTCCTTTGGAGGGGAAGGGGGGGGGGGGGGGGGTGGCAGAGGCACACAGTGAAACAAGGTACACAAGCAGGCTATGTGGCAGAGGCATACAGTGAAACAGGGTACACAAGCAGGCTATGTGGCAGAGGCACACAGTGAAACAGGGTACACAAGCAGGCTAACACTGCGAAGGTTACAATTTTGTACGACTGAGTAAAAACTGTTTTTCAACCCCGGCCGAGCCCCTCATAAATGATGCCACAATCAATTCTACCCACTACGGAGATTTTTCTATACAGAATACCGCACAAGCTATTTTGCGTTCGAGCCGTAAGGATAATGCACTTGAACTGAAACTCTAGACTGAATCAGTACGAGAAAAGTGCGGCAGAACTTGCTTCCTGTGAGGGAAAAGCACACAACATGCACAGCAAGGCCAGCCCCAATGACAGTGGTGGACCTAGATGAGTTTCTGGCACAGGAAGTTGTACTTGGCGGCCGTATCGACAGCGCAGGGCACGTCGTTCCACTGGAAGTAGTAGAACCAGGCCATGTTGACGCACTGCTCCGCGCTACTGCTAGGTTCGGTGCTGGCCCAGTTGAACCAGGTGACGTTACTTCCGTCCACCCAGCGGTAACTTCCGCTCTTCTCCGACATCCCGATCGACACGTGCTGTGTTCTGGTGACTGCAATCCACACCAGACGGCGTATTTACAGTTGGCCTGAAGGCGTACACGCAAAAAAATGACCCAATAACCCACTCGTTAAAATTATCTGCATTTTTTGGTCGTCACACTGTTCCATGTACTAACATACCAATGATGCAATTTAATATATCTATATATCTATATATATAAACGGGGTGGGGGGGGGGGGGGGGCGTCACCTTGCTGGATATTTAAATACTCGGATCTAAAGTTCTGAAATCATATCTTTTCGCGAAGAACTCGATATTTGTTTTAATATTTTCTGGCGAATCTCTTCTTTACAGGCAGGTCTCAAACAAACTCTCCTCTCCTCCGCCGTTATGAATAAAGAATCTGGATCTGAATCTGAATCTACTGTAAATAATCTTGTATTTAAAAAAAAAAAAAAAATCTCTTTCTTTTCTTCTTCTTCTTGAGGCCTGTTATTATCATTTATGTGAAAAGACTTAAATAAAAGGAAAAAGTCCTCAAACAATACAAACTGTTTGCTAGGGCTCACTGAGGAAGGACAGATAAAAACCTAATAAACAATTCAGCAATATGGAGTATTACATCCTACTCTTCAAAAACCAACTTAAGTTACCTGGACAAGGTAATGACCCTACCTGTAGATCGTCGCCATGGACACGCTGGAGGCAAAGGAAATGACCCTACCTGTGGATCGTTCTGCTGACCTGGACAAGCTAACATCAAGGTAACGACCCTACCTGTAGATCGGCCGCCGTGGACAGGCTGGAGGCAAGGGAAATGACCCTACCTGTGGAGCCCCTCAAGAATTCGTAGAGGTGCTGGAACTTGTCCTGGCTGTCCACCTTGATCAGCGAGGTGCCGGCCGAGCTGCAGATGGCCTCGGCATCGTCCCAAAAGACAGACTGCCAGTAATACTTGTAGCACAGACCTAGAGGTCGGTACAGCAGGTACCCCTCTGCCTGCGGGCAGTCCTCTGTAACAGGAGACAGACTGACAGTGACAGTTGTTGCACAGTCCTCTGTAACAGGAGACGGACTGTCAGTGACAGTTGTTGCACAGTCCTCTGTAACAGGAGACGGACTGTCAGTGACAGTTGTTGCACAGTCCTCTGTAACAGGAGACGGACTGTCAGTGACAGTTGTTGCACAGTCCTCTGTAACAGGAGACGGACTGACAGTGACAGTTGTTGCACAGTCCTCTGTAACAGGAGACGGACTGACAGTGACAGTTGTTGCACAGTCCTCTGTAACAGGAGACGGACTGACAGTGACAGTTGTTGCACAGTCCTCTGTAACAGGAGACGGACTGACAGTGACAGTTGTTGCACAGTCCTCTGTAACAGGAGACGGACTGACAGTGACAGTTGTTGCACAGTCCTCTGTAACAGGAGACGGACTGACAGTGACAGTTGTTGCACAGTCCTCTGTAACAGGAGACGGACTGACAGTGACAGTTGTTGCACAGTCTTCTGTAACAGGAGACGGACTGACAATGACAGTTGTTGCACAGTCCTCTGTAACAGGAGATAGACTGACAGTGACAGTTGTTGCACAGTCCTCTGTAAAAGGAGACAGACTGACAGTGACAGCTGTTTCACAGACAGACAGTGACAGTTGTTTCACAGACAGACAGTGACAGTTGTTGCACAGACAGCGACAGTTGTTGCACAATCATCCGTAACAGGAGACAGACTGTCAGTATGCTCGTGTGTGTGTGTGTGTGTGTGTGTGTGTGTGTGTGTGTGTGTGTGTGTGTGTGTGTGTGTGTGTGTGAATAGTCTCTATATACAGACAATATTTTACGCTTTATACATACTTTAATTATTATTATGGTTGTTGCACAAACATTATTTTGTAAACCAATTGCAGACAGACTGACAGCGACAGTTGTTGTACAGACTATGATTTGTAACTGGAGACAAACTAACAATGATTGTTGGCTGTTGGACAGATACGAATAGAACCACTGAAACCACTGAAGCGCTTTAGCGTGAATTCTGTAAGTAATACTCAGTCTTTTCAACAGAATATGGTGGTCAAGGGTGTCAAACGCAGCAGATAGATCAAGGAAAGCGACTTTGGATGCTAACCTGTAGTCAATGTTAGAAAGATGCTTGTCAGTGACACATAATCACATGATCAACTCTCTTACCGTGGGGACTACATGATCACCACTGACTTAGCTGTAGAAAGGGACCACGTGATCACCATTGACTCAACTGTAGAAAGGGACTACGTGATCACCACTGACTCAACTGTAGAAAGGGACTACGTGATCACCACTGACTGACGGTGACTCAACTGTAGAAAGCGGACCACATGATCACCACTGACTCAGCTGTAGAAAGGGGACTACGTGATCACCACTGACTAAGCTATAGAAAGGGGACTACATGATCACCACTGACTAAGCTATAAAAAGGGACCAAATGATCACCACTGACACCCGTCCCTAATAAGCCTTACGGTTTCTGTGGACGTTAAGCATCATGTGTAATTGCACCACTGACTAAGCTATAAAAAGGGACCACATGATCACCACTGACTAAGCTATAGAAAGGGGACTACATGATCACCACTGACTAAGCTATAAAAAGGGACCACATGATTACCACTGACTAAGCTATAGAAAGGGGACTACATGATCACCACTGACTAAGCTAAAATAATAAAATAAAGACCACATGATCACCACTGACTAAGCTATAGAAAGGGGACTACATGATCACCACTGACTAAGCTATAGAAAGGGGACCACATGATCACCACTGACTAAGCTATAGAAAGCGGACCACATGATCACAAGTGACTAAGCTATAGAAAGGGAACCACATGATCACCACTGACTAAGCTATAGAAAGTGGACTACATGATCACCACTGAATAAGCTATAGAAAGGGACCACATGATCACCAGTGACTAAGCTATAAAAAGGGACCACATGATCATCACAGACTAAGCTATAGAACGGGGACTACATGATCACCACTGACTAAGCTATAGAAAAGGGACCACATGATCACCAGTGACTCAGCTATAGAAAGGGGACCACATGATCACCACTGACTAAGCTATAGAACGGGGACCACATGATCACCACTGACTCAGCTATAAAAAGGGACTACATGATCACCACTGACTAAGCTATAAAAAGGGACTACATGATCACCACTGACTCAGCTATAGAAAGGGGACCATATGATCACCACTGACTCAGCTATAGAAAGGGACCACATGATCACCAGTGACTAAGCTACAGAAAAGGGACCACATGATCACCACTGCCTAAGCTACAGAAAGGGAACAACATGATCACCACTGACTAGGCTATAGACAGGGGGACCACATGATCACCACTGACTAAGCTATAGAAAGGGGACCACATGATCGCCACTGACTAAACTATAGACAGGGGACAACATGATCACCACTGACTAAGCTATAGAACGGGGACCACATGATCACCACTGACTAAGCTATAGAACGGGGACCACATGATCACCAGTGACTAAGCTATAGAAAGGGAACAACATGATCACCACTGACTAAGCTATAGACAGGGGGACCACATGATCACCACTGACTAAGCTATAGAAAGGGGACCACATGATCACCAGTGACTAAACTATAGACAGGTGACAACATGATCACCACTGACTAAGCTATAGAACGGGGACCACATGATCACCACTGACTAAGCTATAGAACGGGGACCACATGATCACCAGTGACTAAGCTATAGAAAGGGAACCACATGATCACCAGTGACTAAGCTATAGAAAGGGGACCACATGATCACCAGTGACTAAGCTATGGACAGGGGACTACATGATCACCAGTGACTAAGCTATAGAAAGGGAACCACTTGATCACCAGTGACTAAGTTATACAAAGGGGACCACATGATCACCACTGACTAAGCTATAGAACGGGGACCACCTGATCATCACTGACTAAGCTATAGAACGGGGACCACCTGATCACCACGGACTGACCTTGACTGAGCCGCCAGTATGTGGTTCCCGGCTTGGCAGTGGCCTCGTCAGCGTTCAGAAAGACGATGGAGTGCATCAGACACAGCCCGTCGGCAGCCACGTGGAAGAAGGAGCTGCACCGTTCCTCCGTCAGACACAGGGCGGCGCATAGCGACGTGGACGTGACGCTGGTCCGCCGGGCCACCAGCGTGTCCTCCAGGTCCCCCGAGGGCGTGTAGATGACGTTGTCGTCCAGGTAGTCCATTCGGTGGAAGGTGGCCGACTTGCACTGACAGGGCGTTGTCCACAGGAGGGTCAACACCAATATGCCCAGCGCCACACTCCGGACATCGGCCTTTGCCTGGCTATCGCTGGACATCGCTTTCCTGATCACGTTTTGCACCGTGTTAAGGGACGACGAAGACACCAGTTACTCTAGTCGCTTTGTCTGTTATTTGCTCCAGTCTTATGAACTGTATACTCGGGTTGTTTCCGATGCAAACCCCGTAACGACGGAAACAAGGATTCCCAGATCCTTATCGGTCAGTTCAGTCAGTAAAGGCAACGTAAAAAATGCAACCCACGGCTTACTCGAAAACTCCAGTCGTCTTCCTTAACACTCAGAATAGGTCCATTCAAACCACAAATTAAAGTGCTGAATCACTACCGGACGTCTACTGTTTTTCAAACTACAGAAATGCGTTAAACTGTTCCAGTCGTCTGTTTAAAACTATCGCAGGTCTTTTCAAAACTATCCAGTTTACAGTTAGCTCTGCTGTTAGCTATCCAATAATCAAACTCCATTCAAAACTACAGTTCGGTCTATTCAAACTGTTCAAAATGCAGTTCAGTCTATTCAAAATTGTTGAAAATGCAGTTCAGTCTATTCAAAACTGTTGAAAACTGTCCTAAATATGCAGTCTATTCAAAACTGTCCAAAATGCAGTTCAGTCTATTCAAAACTGTCCAAAATGCAGTTTAATCTATTCCAAACTATCCAGCATGCAGTTACCTCGGTTCAAAACTATCGAGTATACAGTTAGCTCCACTCAGATGTATCCAGTCACTAGTTGGGTCACTTTAAAACAGCAGTAGCGGAGAGGGCCGGCCGGGTTTGGTTCACTGACTGCTCCCAAGTTGTCGATAGACTGTAGCCTACTCGCTAGGCGGCGCCACGGGACTGTCGCGACAGGAGACCGGTGACCGTCTGGCATTGATGGCCAGCCAACAACTCAGATTCCTGGCGATGCGGGGTCCTGTTCAGATAGTGAGGTTTGTCGCCTCATGGTCCACTTCATTTAAAAGGTGGTGACGTTTTACGGTGTTAACCCTTTCACTGCCATGATACCACTTGAGAACGACCAATAAAAGTGCAAAATTTGAATCCTTAAGCCTTTTTGTTTTCTTTTTCGCATTAGTATGTGAAAGGACTTTTATCAAAATGCACAATATTGACATCAGATTTGTTACAGAACCAAAAATAAATACTGTTAGCAGGCGTGTTTGTGCACTTTCTAGCCCGGAAATGTTACAGGCAGGGGCAGTGAAGGGGTTAAAGCTGTTTCGTGCCTGCTATCGTGTAGCACAAAACCCAGGTGGGCAATAGTGTTTAACGCCCAGTCTACCCTGACACCCACTTGTCCAAAGGGAGTTCCTCCTGATCAATTTCAGTCTCTCCTCTCTCCTATCCAGACGTGCATCGAAAGACTTGCAGGTTGGATGTACAGCAACAAGCTCAAACTGAATGCACATAAAAGACCGAAGTTCTTCCCGTTGCATCTACTTCCCGCCTTAGTTCGGTTGGCAGAGATAGCGTAGACATAGGTGGCAAGCGCATAGCTTTCAAATCTTCAGTTAGGAACCTAGGAGTTCATCTCGATCAGACACTGTGTATGCAGCAACACATCAGCAGTGTATGCCGTGCAGCGTACCTAAAACTCAGAAGAATGGCTTCAATCCGACCATACTTCACTCAGAGCGCAACTGCCCAGCTCGTTTTATCTCTCCTATAACATCCCGATTTGACTACTGCAATTCCATCCTGCAGGGTTATCATTCAAGCACATTTCACGCTTACAGAGTCTAAAACAACGCTGCAAAACTCGTTCCTAGAAAGTCCAAAATGATACAATCATGTGACACCACTCTTGCAAGAACTGCATTGGCTTCCGATTAAATTCCGACCATACTACAAAATAGCCACTTTCGCCTTTTTTTTGATTTTTTTTTGATGGCTCTCTACCAGGTTATCTTTCCCAGACCCTCTGTGCATAATTATGAACCAACACGAAACCTTCGTTCATCGTGTGAGAAGCTCCTCAAAGTCCCAAAGCGTAGCATTAAAACATTCGGGGAGCGTTTCTTCAGCTTTTTTTGCCCCTTCTGTCTGGAACTCTCTGCCATCCGATCTCAGAAATTCTCCTGCTCTTCCACTGTTTAAATCCAGACTCAAAACTCATCTGTTCGTGATAGTTTTCTGCCAGTAGGATTTCTGCAGGCTCCAGCCCAGCACGTGAAGTGTGGGCGTTGATGCTTTCTGAGAGTTCTAGTTGTTTCATGATCGCTTCTGGAGAGAGAGGGGGGGGGGGGGCGGGAGAAATGGGGGGAGGGGGGAGGAAGGAGAGAGAGAATGTGTGTGTGTGTGGTGTGTGTGTGTGTGGTGTGTGTGTGTTAGCGTAGTTATTTTGTACACTGTTTTATATTATTGCAATGCGTGCTTTAGTGTAGTTATTTTGTTCACTGTTCTACAAGTACTGTTTTATATTAGTACAATTTATGAAGTATGTAATATGTATCGGTATGTGATTGCACGTATATGTCTGTAAATAGTATATGTACAGGTACTAAATAAGTGCGTTGCCGGAGCTCGCTCAGTGGTGAAGAACGCTACAGAATATTTATGTATTGATTTATTTATATCAGGCAAAAACGAGAGAGAGAACTCGAGCTCGAAAATTTTATTTTACAAGGATTGTAGTTTAGGTTCAGTCAAAAACCTAACAACTAGTCCTTGCTAAGCGACTGAGACAGAGAGAACTCAGAAGTTTATTACACAAGGATTAAGATTTTAGGCAGTTGCCTATTCTTACAATCTGTCCCTGCTAATCTACATGCCAGTAGGCTACACATAAAGCAATAGTAGAGAGAGAGAGAGAGAGAGAGAGAGAGAGAGAGAGAGAGAGGAGAGAGAGAGAGAGAGAGAAGGCTACACATAAAACAATAGTAGAGAAGAGAGAGAGAGAGAGAGAGAGAGAGAGAGAGAGATGCCTCCACTGAAGACACGGCTACAAAGAACCCAGAGTGACCAGAACGAGCAACAGAAGAAAAGAAAAAACGCACCACTGATGTGACAGTGAATAAAATTGTCAAGCACAGCAATAATAGACTGATACTTGAACCTCACAGTCCGTTGAACAGTTAAACGGATGGATACACACACACAGGGGAGAAAAATGGAATGTGAATAATTTAACGGCTCGTGTTTTTTGTTTTGTTGTTTTCCAGCTGCAAAGGCAGAAACTAAGAAACAAAAGCGAACAAGCAAAGAAATAATGGGCAGTCCTATTAGCTTAGCCGGAGTACGGAAATCGAGATTTTCGGCAAAAATCGAAACCCTGTGCAACTGTGCGTGTGTAGGTGTCTGAGTGTGCAGAAACCAGGTAATGCAAGCCCATGTAGTTATGGCGTTAGCTCAGCGATAGCGCACCAGCCGAACCTACAGCCAGTGACTTGCCAGATAGGATCTTTGTCGCGTGAGGCACGCGCAACGCACGCTAGCACGCCAGTCTCTGTCGTTTCCGGTGAAGCTGTTGCCGCTTTCTTCTTAGCCTCTTACGCTGGTCCCTCAGAGGGTGCGTGGTGCAGGGCCGGTGGACCAGGCTCTGTTTGCCGGAAATTGTTAGTTGTGCGACACGGCTAGCCAACCACAGCCGCTGCCAGTTCCTCCCTAGTTCTCCAAGCCAATAAGCTTATAATTTCGGGGTAGGTGGTCGATGTTAATCGGTCTACGAAAACAACAGGCCTAGCTGAGGGTCGTTTGCAGGAAATGACCCGGGTAGCGGGCGTACCTTCATTATTTCATTTTCCCAGTTTGGGACCATACGTAAATGTTTTCCGTGCCCATGTTTAAAGACAAAAAAGACGACCCCAGGACCAAAGACACTAAACGGGACTAAGAGGACGATGACTGCAGGACTCAAGGCACTAAGCGGGATTGAGGACGATGACTGTATGACTGAAGACGGCGGACGATGACTGCAGGCCTAAAGACGGGACCGCTAAGAGGACGATGACTGCAGGCCTAAAGACGGGACTAAGAGGACGATGACTGCAGGCCTAAAGACGGGACTAAGAGGACGATGACTGCAGGCCTAAAGACGGGACTAAGAGGACGATGACTGCAGGCCTAAAGACGGGACTAAGAGGACGATGACTGCAGGCCTGGACTAAGAGGACGATGACTGCAGGCCTAAAGACGGGACTAAGAGGACGATGACTGCAGGCCTAAAGACGGGACTAAGAGGACGATGACTGCAGGCCTAAAGACGGGACTAAGAGGACGATGACTGCAGGCCTAAAGACGGGACTAAGAGGACGATGACTGCAGGCCTAAAGACGGGACTAAGAGGACGATGACTGCAGGCCTAAAGACGGGACTAAGAGGACGTGACTGCAGGCCTAAAGACGGGCTAGAGGACATGACTGCAGCCCTAAAGACGGGACTAAGAGGACGAGACTGCAGGCCTAAAGACGGGACTAGAGGACGATGACTGCAGGCCTAAAGACGGGACTAAGAGGACGATGACTGCAGGCCTAAAGACGGGACTAAGAGGACGATGACTGCAGGACTAATGACACTAAAAAGAACAGTATGGGATAAATCCACCATGGCATACTGACAACAATAACAACAGTGGTTCTCGCCTTGTGAGGCACACCACACTGACACACACACACACTTCCTACCCCACCGTTGTGCGCCTACTGTATCTTCTATCGTCATTCCACTCTTTGCCATGGCGGATGCTGCAGCTCTCCGAAAACTATAGGCAAAGTCCTGCTTTCACTTAAACACTGTTCGTCCACCTACTGAGTATTTTGTGACTGGGCCATGGGGCTGGACACATGACAACAGCAGTGTTTCATTTCCCTGTTGGACAGGCTCTGTCTTCTCGGTGAAATCCTTCAAGTGCTTCACTGCTCAAAAACCTGCTTTCTCCTGGAAACTGACTCCAACACGTCCTGGACGTGGCCTCGCCCATTGGTTTAACTCCTCCAGCAAGTGAATCCTTTAACCTCATGTTTGAACTCGATCCCACTCGATTTTATCCTGTGAATGGTTTGTATTCTGAGCTGTGAATATCATCATGCGAGTGGTTTTATTTTCTGAGCAGTTCCATCATGTGTATGGTTTGTATTCTGAGCTGTTGCATCATGTGAATGGTTTATATTTTTTGAGCTGTTGCATCATGTGAATGGTTTGTATTCTGGGCTGTTGCATCATATGAATGGTTTACATTTTTTGAGCTGTTGCATCATGTGTATGGTTTGTATTCTGGGCTGTTGCATCATGTGCATGGTTTTTGTATTCTGAGCTATTGTGTCATATTTTTTTTCTGAGCTGTTGCATTATATGAATAGTTTGTATTCTCTGAGCTGTTGCATCATGTGAATGGTTTTTGTATTATCTGAGCTGTCGCATCATGTGAATGATTTGTATTGTGAGCTGTTGCATCATGTGAATAGTTTGTATTTTCCGAGCTGTAGCAAGAAGCAGATGGGCATACATTTTGAATGTCAAGTCTTTCAGAGACCTTTCTTCTTCTGCTGCTTGAAAAAGTCAGCACTCCAACATGCCACATCTGATTGAAGCTAGGCAATCGAGTTCTCAGTTCCATGATCCCTTTGATGATGGGACTGCCTTAGGGTCTGCTAGCTGCCACTGATCTCTACACACCCCTCCGATTCAGACGTCAGCAGCGCGGAGACAGCGCTTCGCTCTGTGCTGATTGCACACTTCGTCACGGGCGGTGTTGCATGCAAAGAAACTCCATCTTCACATCGTTATAGGAGACAAAGTGGGTCTTACGGTAGTAACCTCACAACGACTCACTTTCTTTTTTTATCCTTTTTCTTTCCTTGTTTATTTAAGCCTCCGTAAATTAAACTTGCCACGGTTCTTGATCCATCGAAGCGGTGTCGGCTACACACATGCAAGCGATTGCCCCACTGACGCCGTCTCACATTATGTTTCTTAGGGGTTCTGCGTTCTGCTCGTCACTCACACACATACACGCGCATGCATATAAGGAAAAGGTCCAAGCATTAATATTTATTTATTAGTATTTTTAATTTTGTGATCAATAATCCTAATCGTAAAATGTAAAACAAACATACCAAAGACCCACCAACAATATACCAATCGAACATACGAAATATATTTTTTTAAACACGTATAATTTGTAAAACGAGCTTTTGCTCGAAAGCACCATGCTATCAGTATCACAGTAATTCGTCTGTCAACGACAGTATGGCCATGCAGATAGTGTGTTTGGACGAGTATAACAAGGAAAACACAAAGCAAACTGCGCACTGAGAGAGAGA
Source organism: Alviniconcha marisindica (assembly GCA_018857735.1). NCBI lineage: Eukaryota > Metazoa > Mollusca > Gastropoda > Provannidae > Alviniconcha > Alviniconcha marisindica. The sequence continues at coordinate 1,256,422 of JABMCL010000453.1, read as the reverse complement.
GAGAGAGAGAGAGAGAGAGAGAGAGAGAGAGAGAGAGAGAGAGAGGGGGGGAGGACATAAAACACAGCAACATGTCGTGTGAAAGAAGACAGAAACAGCAGCCACTCCTGGAACAGTTTGTCACCTGCAACAAATCGATTACGGAGGGGCGAAGGAGGAGGAGGCCGCTAAAAACCCATGCACTGAGGCGGTTTGAAAGCGACACAGATCTGATCGCCCTTTGTTTTGTTTTGTCCTTCTTCTTGTTTTTTATTACCAGCACTGGATGCAATGGAAAAAGAGTTACGTTCTGTGCCTTGTCCAAATTCAGGCTGGCGTTGGCCTGGCTCGCCGTGTACACGAGGTGTATGTACACTGGTGGCTGGGTGAGCGACACAGAAAGAATGAAGTGGGCACTCTTCCCACACTGATCTCAGCCGTCCGGGCGGAGCACGGCAAACCATCCCTGGGGGCCTGGCCTGTGATTCTGATCAGTAGACAGGTGTGCCCAAGTTAGGAACACCCTAGGAATAAATCTATTCCACCCCTTCTGTGCACGCGAGAACTGGCTCTTAATAGTTATGAGATGCTGAGGCGGAACGCTTTCAAGTTGGAGTAAATCACTTTAACACGCCTCTTCTGGGCTGAACAGCGCACTCTCAGTCCTCCCCCCCCTCCTCCCCCCTTAATTTCATTATTATTACTCCTTTGCTGCCTGGACAAACAGGGTAAGCATCAAACGACTGTTGTAAATATCTCAACACAGATCAGTTTCGTCAGCCGAGCTGATCATGACCAGACAAAACACCAATCCGGACAATGCAATGACCGTCACCTCCACCGGCGCTGCAACACAAAGCAAGGTCAGAGATCAAACAAAACGGACCAATCCGGACAATGCAATGGCCGTCACCTCCACGGGCGCTGCAACACAACGTGAAGTCAGAGATCAGACAAAACGGACCAATCCGAAAAATGCAATGGCTGTCACCTCCACCGGCGCTGCAACACAAAGGCCCTGAAAAAGGCCCACGTCACAACGCCATGACGAAGGCAAGGGTCCAGCAAGTGCGTGACGACAACGCCGCTGGCTCCGTTCCCTGCGGTTGACCGCACAGCGACACCGCTGGCCTGACGCCCCCCCCCCCCCCCCCCCCCCCCGGGACTGCTAACCCAACCCTTTGCTCACATTCCCCTCCCCATCCTCCCCTCCATCACCCTTGCAAAACGCAACGAGCGTGTGGCTATGGCCATGGTGCGAGGCAAGTACCTGCTGACCAGTTCCCAGACGGCGCTATAAGAGCAGCCACTGATAAGTTCCCAGACAGCGCTACACAAGTAGCCACTGACCAGTTCCCAGACGGCGCTATACAAGCAGCCACTGATAAGTTCCCAGACAGCGCTACACAAGTAGCCACTGACCAGTTCCCAGACGGCGCTACACAAGTAGCCACTGACCAGTTCCCAGACAGCGCTACACAAGTAGCCACTGACCAGTTCCCAGACGGCGCTACACAAGTAGCCACTGACCAGTTCCCAGACGGCGCTACACAAGCAGCCACTGATAAGTTCCCAGACAGCGCTATACAAGTAGCCACTGACCAGTTCCCAGACAGCGCTACACAAGCAGCCACTGACCAGTTCCCAGACAGCGCTATACAAGTAGCCACTGACCAGTTCCCAGACAGCGCTATACAAGTAGCCACTGACCAGTTCCCAGACAGCGCTACGCAAGTAGCCACTGACCAATTCCCAGAACGCGCTATAGAAGCAGTTGCCCAACCAGGCAAGAACATTATCACTTGCTCAAACCAAGTTATAACAACCAACAAAATGCCCAACCAGGTTATAACACTATCACTTGGAGAAGAGGACAAGACTCCACTCACAGACCTGTGGACAAGACCCCATATACAGACCTGTGGACAAGACCCCATATACAGACCTGTGGACAAGACCCCATATACTGACCTGTGGACAAGACCCCATACACAGACCTGTGGACAAGACCCCATATACAGACCTGTGGACAAGACCCCATACACAGACCTGTGGACAAGACCCCATATACAGACCTGTGGACAAGACCCCATACACAGACCTGTGGACAAGACCCCATATACAGACCTGTGGACAAGACCCCATACACAGACCTGTGGACAAGACCCCATATACAGTCCTGTGGACAAGACCCCATACACAGACCTGTGGACAAGACCCCATATACAGACATGTAGACAAGATCCCTACGCACACATCTGATGAAACGATCTCAACCACAGAACTATGGACACCCCAATCGCATACCTGTGGACACGATCTCAACTAAAGAACAAGTTACTATGATTGATTGATGATCGCTTATATAGCGCTATTCTTCGCTCTCTTGAGCAGACTCACTGCGCTCGCATGTGGTTCTACGTGAGTGACTAGCTTTTCATAGCGCGTTTTTTGGATATCCACCGAAGTGGTGTACTTACAGCGCTGACATGGCTGGTGCCACATGAAACTGCAGCCGTCTCGGCGCAAGTTCTGTGTACACCATACAACCATGTCACTTCATGCAAAGCCACATACGTAAGGTGTATGCGTGTTTAGCTGTAACCTGCCACCTGCACTTTTGGCAGAATGACCGGGGTCTTTTACGTGCTACTGCGGTAACACGGGGTGGAACGGATACCGAAATAAGAGTCAGCACAGAAAGTCGACCCTGGAGAGGAAAATTCTCCCGCCGCTCCTGCAGGGATTCGAACCCGCGACCTTTCAATCACGAGTCCGGCGCTCTAACCACTGAGCTATCCCCGCCCCTATGGACAACACCCCAACCACAGACCTGTGGACACAATCTCAACTAAAGAACAAGTTACTATGGACAACACACCAACCACAGACCTGTGGATACGATTTCAACTAAAGAACAAGTTACTATGGACAACACCCCAACCACAGACCTGTGGACACGATCTCAACCACAGAACAGGAGCCCATGGATCTGAGCTCTCTAACCAACAGCACAGCTTATCACCTGAAAATGAAACTCGACTAATTATCAGCGGAACAAGTGACTTCCACGCGTGCTTTGTTCAGTGGGTTGAAGAGATCAAAGTAAAATAATTAAATTAGCAGCCTGCTTTCGACTGCTCCGTACGTGGTGACATATTCCGTGTTGCAAGTTGGGTCTAACAGTGGGGACTTTATGGAAGTAGCGCCTTCAAGCGGAAGGCAGTGTCTTTGAAGTGAAGGCAGTGCGTGCACAACTGACAGACTAATATTACTTCTATTACTAATAAGCACCGAATAAGCTGCAAAAACTCAACCAAAACAAGACGTCTTTCTTTCTCTTTTTTCCCCGTCGTTTATAACCGTTTGTCTGTTGTTTAAAGTGTCGTTTTGTGGCTTGATAAAGGGGATTTCCCCGAAAATTTGCATACTGTGTGCCCGTGTTAAAATAAATAACCGTTCGTTTGAACCTTTTTGTGTTTGGATCTTACTTCTTCCCTTTCATCTCCGGGTCAAGCACGCGTTGAGTCCGTCCGTCCTTTCAACATCACCATTATTCACACAAGAAAAACGTCCCGTTGCACACTGTACACACGATCACGGAAAGAACGACTGGCTGCCGATGAGATAGAGAACTGAAAGGCACCATTCCTACAAACGATAAACATGAAACGAGGACGCCAGCGGTTTCTGCGGAATGTGTCCTATGATTAATACCGGAACACTTCTACAGCGCCAACCCTAGACCCGTTACGATGAAATACAAGACGCTACATGTGTGCACATAATTATAGCATTCCAAACACACACGCAGTGTCGGCCTGGGGGGTAGGGGAGAGAGAGAAGGTGAGCTAAAAGAACAAACCGTGATCACAGAAGAAAGGACAAGTGGAAGACAAAACATCAACACTTGATTTTGCGAGAAATTTGAGAAAAGGTAGGTGCTGAGACTGTTTTTGAAAGAAGAATGGGTTGCACATGGTCTGACTGAGTAAGGCAGTTCATTCCAAACTCGGGTCCAGGTCAAGAGAAACTGTGGAATACAGGCCTAACCTTTTAGAATCTGACATATTTGTCCATACCGCTATGTGGCCTCGTTCCTAGTTTATCTTATTTATATATATATATGCGGTCTCGTTCCTAGTTTATCTATCTATATATATATCTGTCTTTTTTCTTCTTCTTTTTTTTCCTTCTCTTTTTTCTTTTCTTTCTTGGCGAGAACATGTTTGTAGTTCCATCAGTTGCGCGCAGTGGCGGACTGAGCGGTAGACGCCCCCAAGCCGGATCAGCGCCCTGACCAATGCAGCCGGAACTCTGCACAGCGTGACGGGGCCCGCTGCAACACACACGTCTGGCCAGCACGGGAAAACAAGCGTCAGCAACATCAATACCACACCAGCACACCACACTCTAGTCTCGATGAAGCGACAAGAATCAGTCGGAGAACAGAACGCTGCGGCCAAAATCACAAGAACAATCTCAACATATTCAATGTTCACAACATCCGTTTCTCGAGACAATCAACTGCGTTTCTGTAACCTGTTAAAAATCTGAAGAAAAACAAGCAGATTGTTTCAAACACATGGGATCAGACTTTGACCAAGGTCTCTGTCAAACAACTTGTATGAGCAAAAATTGCACTTGGTTAACGACTATAAAAGCAACTGCATTTAAAAATCATTGCAATCGGAGTTCATTCGCAGAAATGTCCATTTCACATCATTCACACTAGGACATGGCAGTGTAAGGGGCTGCCCGCACTGTTCACATCAAGCAGCAAATACTGAAATCACAACCCATTTGGCAAAAAGCAGCGAGTATTCCGCACACATAATTAGATCAACCAACCAAGCAGACACAGGATCAGTCAAATCAGATCAACCAACCAAGCAGACACAGGATCAGTCAAATCAGATCAACCAATCAAGCAGACACAGGATCAGTCAGATCAGATCAACCAATCAAGCAGACACAGGATCGGTCAAATCAGATCAACCAACCAAGCAGACACAGGATCAGTCAAATCAGATCAACCAACCAAGCAGACACAGGATCAGTCAGATCAGATCAACCAATCAAGCAGACACAGGATCAGTCAAATTAGATCAACCAATCAAGCAGACACAGGATCAATCAACCAATCAACAAACCGGACTTCCGGGGGGCGGGGAGTGGGGGGAGGGAAGCATGAATGCTGCCATGTTGATTCAGTCACTAAAACAAAACCACACCATATGAAAGATAAACTGCACTTTCAAAACTAGGTAAACCCCCAGTTGCTGGGTCACTCAAGTCTTAACGAGGACTGGTCTCTGCACAACACATCCTCTTCTTTGACACACTGAACGACACACATACGCTTGTCAATTGGGTATTTGAAACTACACACATACACAAGATGAAGAGCCAACGCACTGAGCAAACTCAGATGATTTACGTTGAAATAACAAAAAATTAAAAACAGCCCCCACACACACACAAAAAAAAGAGAGGAGAAAAACCAACAAAAAACTGATCTGTCTTGATTCTAACCTTTTTGTGAAATCCAAAATTGCATAAGCATGTCAATTTTGACAGCATTCTGGTTTTTAAAGATCACACTTGAAAAAAATAATGTTAATTTTAATATGACCAAATGCCAGCATACGGGTTCTACAGAGGTGGGAAATGTGACAACTGTTTTTGGTGATTAAAAAAAAAAAAAAAAAAAAAAAATTATGTTCATGCATATTTTGACATTATGCGATAAAAAAAAATCAATAAATAAAAAAAATAAAAATCATTCACGCTCAGTTAAATAAATAGAAATGTACCTCCAAATTTGCCAGTTATCTTTCTGCTGCTGCTTTCAAATTGAACCAAGGTCACCAGGTTTGGTATGATTAAAAAATGTGCAGTGCAATGACGTCTAATGTCTAATGTCAGGCAAAAGAGTTTGAACGAATTTCAGTGAAACTGTCTTTGAGAATAAGTTTGGAACCGGGTCAGTTACCTCCCGCAAGCAATGGCCGAAATCATGCAATGCTGATTGCGTACATCTATCTAAATGCATGAAGCCATCAATCCAGACATGACTTGCAATTTTACCTTTAAACTAGAGAGGAAAAGACTTGCACTGCCGCCCCTGCAAACTTCACATCAGGTCCAGGGCACAATACACAAGTATAAACAAACACAGGTGAACAAATATGAACAAACGTAAAAATCCAGTTTAAATGACCCGAGTGAGACAACTGGGTTTTAAGGCCCAGTCAGCCATGAACACTGTAGGAAAGCAAAAAGCTGAACACGTTTTTTACTGAGCCAGCAAGCGTGGCAGTCATTACCTGCCTTGAAGAATCGGGAGCAAAAAAAAACATTTGGTTTAAAATAAAATAAAAATATTTTAAAAATGGCATCAACTCATCTAGCCCACACTTTTAACCAAAGCCTGTTTCAATCCAACAAGAACTTGTTGAATTTTTAAACCTTCAGTTTTAACTGTCTGACCTTGAAACGAAGCCCGGTTACTAAAAGTGGACATGTTGGGAAAAGCTCAAGGTGGATACCCTCAAGCAAAGTTGACATTTACCACATGTAGTGTCCACAAAAACAAAACAATGCTCATTGTTTTGGCCACGGATGAAGGACGGGCAGTCAACACTGATCATTACGGTATTCACGTTTTTAATTAAAACACACCACAGTAAGTAAGTACAAGTAACTTGGCGTTTTACTCCCAGTCAACCAGTGTGGTTATATCTGGGCGATAAAACACACCATACTTGCCATAAATAAACAACATATCCAAGATAATAATCAAAAAAGTAAAAAGGAGGGGCTGGATGTGAGATTGGGAAGGTCAGACAATAATATATGTATATAACTGATTTAATGGTACCTTTCCATTTCAGGTCAATACTGGAAGAAAAGGAAAAAGGTGGGGGGAAATAAAATAGCACAACACAACTTGCAATGTTAATTTTGCAATGGAAATGGTCATTGCGCATACTGGTAACCCCCCAACCCTCCTTGCCAAATAGCTGTAAAAACATAAAACAAAGTAAGTTGTTCACAACACTGTCATGGCATCCCAGGCACTAGAATCTAACAATACTTCACAATAAAAATCAAGCAAATGAAAAACATTTATACTTACAGCTGCCATACAAACTGTGCTTTGCAATTTGTTTGTCCGTCATTTGTTTCAGAAAGAACATGGTACCAAAGTGCAGCACTATTCGTAGTTTGCCATCGGTAAAAGAATGTGAGGACACCTTCAGCATCAGCCTGGGTAAGGCTGTAGCAAACAGGTACCCTGAGGTTGTGAGGTCGTGTCAAAACTGGATGTGCCCACTTGCTGCATTTCTCTGGGACGATTATATGGAGAGAAAAAAACAAAAAACTGAAGCTACAAATTCTATATATTCATCATAACATTAAACTCAAACCTGACCCCCCCAACTGAAACACAAAACAAAACAGTTGCAACTGACCAGTTACTGCTGAGCCACATGGAACTGGAACTGTTTGAGGTGAGTCAAATGTTTTGCCTGCAAAAACTACTTCCATTCCAGCCAACTGCCCTGCCTCTTCTTCTTTCTCGTCATCCACAGTCCCCTGAAGTGCACCAGTCTTAAAACTGATGAAGCTGTAATCCTCGTAACCCCCTAAAGTGTACCAGTCTTAAAACTGATGAAGCTGTAATCCTCCCTGAAGTGCACCAGTCTTAAAATTGATGAAGCTGTAATCCTCGTAACCCCCTAAAGTGTACCAGGCTTAAAACTGATGAAGCTGTAATCCTCACAACCCCCTAAAGTGCACCAGGCTTAAAACTGATGAAGCTGTAATCCTCCCTAAAGTGCACCAGTCTTAAAATGATGAAGCTGTAATCCTCACAATCCCCTAAAGTGTACCAGTCTTAAAACTGGTGAAGCTGTAATCCTCACAACTCCCTAAAGTGCACCAGTCTTAAAACTGATGAAGCTGGCTGTTGAAGCATGTGGCAATGGACAATGTCCATGTTGGTCTCAGCTTATATCAAGGTTGGGGGTGGGGTGTGGGGAAGAGAGATTTTAAAAAAAAATGAAGAAAAAATAAATGATAAAAATGATGAAAAAGGCTGATTCTGTGTTCCAGTTTTGGTGCATCTGCTAGGTAAAACAAAAACAAACAAGAAATAGACAAAAACACAGAAGAAGAAAAAAGAAGAAAATGTTCTTTTGTTCAGAAGTACGCTGAATTACTGTGATGAAAATCCCCAAGCTCACAGGCAAGGCATCAAGTTCTGTTCAGACATGACATGGTTCACAATGCACTCCAAAGACAGGCCGGGTTTTCAATGAAACCAGTCTTTCGAGGTTTCAAGTTCGACCATAACACCCACTCTTGGGTCTGACTAATCCCACATCACGACTTACATCCCTGTAATATGGTAATAAGGAAGTTGGAATCAATCATTCAGAGACACCTTCCACACCTCAAAAGGGCAAAAAAACTGTGAACACTGATGAAACTTTTTTTTAAAGAACAGGAAACAATTACAAAAGCAATTAATTACAGATGCATCTTTTTCTCCTCTCTATGTTAATAAACAAAATTAATAATAATAATGGTACACTTATACTGTGCTTTCCCTATGCCAAAGGAGCTTTATAATGAAAAACATTGCTATAGACTATACCTATCATTCCACACACATAAAGTAGCAGATGTGGGGGTGGGGGGGGGGGGGGGGGGGGGGGCATGGACTAAATGAAAAGTCAAACTACAGAAGTAATGAATTTGTGCACTTGAGCAGAGTATGGCAATTCTTTAAGGAATTATTTCTAACAGCTTTGCATTTTCTGTTGTTTTTGGTTGTTTTATTTGGGGGTGGGGGGTGACACAATTAGTGTTCATCACTGACATTACCCATGGTAGTAGTGGCTGTCTTTCCTGAGGAAAGCCAGCTGTAGCAGAGCTAAGCCAGTCATCCTAGTTCCTACTCATTAACTCCAAAAAGCTGGAGGAATTGGAACAGAGTTTTGCCAGGGCAGTGTCTTCAAGCTGGCACCAGGTCTTTAGCTGGCCCACTCACTACACCTCAAGTTTGGTCTCGTCTGATACACAGGACAGGTTAGTTAACTGACATCTAACGCCCACTGAACCATCAAAGTCACATCAGGGTGACACCTCAAATTCACAAATACCCAATTCACCACACACATCACTTTCACGCTTGCATAGGGTTGGGGAAAATAAGGCACAAAGAACTGGGAAGGCAGATTTTTTTTCTTTTTCTGGCAGCATGCAAAGCAACAGTACGACCTACTTTAGGCATAAAAGGAACCACCGACACAGCTGGTTTCTCAGCGAAGGGGACAGTAACACTACAACGGGACGTTAACACTGCAAAGGGGATGCCAACACTACAAAAGGAACGTTAACACTGCAAAGGGGATGTTAACACTAAAAAGGGGACATTAACACTGCAAAGGGGATGTTAACACTGCAAATGGGATGCCAACACTACAAAGGGGATGTTAACACTGAAAAGGGGATGCTAACACAGCAAAGGGGATGTTAACACTGCAATGGGGATGTTAACACAGCAAGGGGGGCACTGAACTGCAAAGGGGACATTAACATACTAATAATGCAGGAACCTTAGTACTGCAGTAACCTTAACAAAGCACAGATCTTAACACTGTAGGACCCCTAAAGGGAGGTCAGGGAGGTCTGGTGTCTACATCCATCCGGTCTGGAATTTTAGGGCTGTCAGTGTCATTTAATTCCCCTTTCCTATCTCCTCTCATTTTTTTCTTCTTCTGCCCAGTCCTCTTGCTCTTTCTGCTAACGGTCCATTCTCCTGTGTTTTTTCCCTGGAAAATTCAACACGTTTTGTTAAGAGATAGTCTCTTTTTGAGCAGCTAGATGATAGTTTGTAGGTGGTATATGCAGCTTGCTGCCATATGGCACTGGTATTTACCATTATGCATTTATATAACTGCAAACTATTCTTTTTATTGTTTTTGTGCATTCCTTTTATATTTTTATTTAATCAATACTAATAAATTAGACAAGAGTGGTTGATGATTGAGCATTCCTTTTACATTTTTATTTAATACTAATAAATTAGACAGAGCAGTTGATGATACCAGCCTGTCCTAGCCTTATATGCATGGGCAATATTCATAGTGATGGAATTATCTCTTCTAAAATGTGTTTTGGATGTCGATTTGACTTGATATAATATATGACTTGATATAATATATGACTTATGAGAAGATTGTTGAAATATGCATTTGCGGTTGACAGAACGTTAAAATCCAATTACTTACAAATACCGTAAGGACCTTACAGCACGGACATAAACACTGCTAGCCAGCCTGCAACTCCCGAGGTCACTGCCTTCATCACTCCACCACAGCAGTTTTGTAACATGAATATCATACGAATAAAATCAAACTATTTCATGTCTTATGTGATCTATGAATCAAAACTTGTCTATAAAGGAAACAGTTGCATCAGATAAACAGGGTAAAAGTCTGCTATCCCATCACTGTAGATTGTCATCCAATTGGGGAGGTGGGGAAGGGAAGGGGGTGAAGAAAGGTGCTGGGAAGTGTGTTTAACAAGATATGATCCCTGCTATTGCACCACTGTAGATTGCCACCAATTGGGGGTGGGGTGGGGAAGAAAGGTGCTGGGAAGCATGGTGAGCAAGATATCCCTGCTATCCCATCACTTGCCATCCAAGCGGGGAAGGGGGGGGGGGGGAAGGAAAGCCTAGTGAACAGGATACCATCCCTGCAGACCATGTCACAAAGCACCAAAATATGAACACAACAATGACCATGTTAATCCGCAACTGACCACATAAACACACACATACCAATAAATGAGACATGAGTTAAAGACTCAATCTTTACACTCAAACGGTGACCACTGGATCATGGAGATGACAGGGAATGAGGGACGAGGTTCAAATCCTTTGTGGCCGCACGAGGGAATGGCAACGGTGGCAGTAAACAAGAAGACCAGCGGGCAATGGGAAAGAGCAGACACTGCACGTGGTCAACAAAATGGTGGGGTGGGGGTGGGGGGGGGGGGAATGACTTCTTGTAAATAGGGACCCTCAACCCCCCGACCTCCAAAACAAAAAGAAGAAGAAAAAAAACCCACAGGAATAAACAACAAACTAGATCCCCTTCTTTCTGTGCATTCCCAATCAGCACCAGAGGCCCAGGCTTGCAGTGAACCATGTCATGTCACAAACACACACTGATGTACCTCAGAGCAGCTTCCTGTAGACCTGTGCCGGCATGAACAATGAACATGCCCGGACAATGGTTGAGCAATGCTCTGTCACACAATCACACTGTTACATCATCTGAGAGCATTCATAAAGTTCATCACCAAAAACTGCCAAATTCCGTTCACATTGACACCCTTTTTATAACTGTACATGTGCAACAGGTAGCATGGTGAAGTGTCCCAATCTCTGCACAGGCCTAGCACACCTGTCTATTTACACAACCTGTGAGACGGATGCTGATGGAGGTGTAAGGTGCAATGACTGAAGAACTTCAATATCAGTCACTACGGCAAGGTGGACCAGCCACATAAAACATTATTTATAAAGAAAAAAAGAAGAAAGAAAAAACATACCTAACAGATAACCCATCATTTGGGGGTGCAAGTCTGATGCACTGCCCATTTCACTCACTCGTGGTCAAGCAGCACACACTATACACTTCTCATCCACTCTGACAGCCCCCCACAGCCTCAGCACAGCAAAGTGCACTCAGGAGCGCCAAACCAGCAGACGGTGAATGCAGTGTTAGTGTTGGTATCAGGAATGAAACTGGCAGTTTGGTCCCACCTTGCTGGCTTGCTCTTTCCAAAGCCACCTCACACTCTTCACTTCCCTTCAGTTGTTCAAGGAAACATGTACAAAATTAATGTGTTGAAAATTAGCTTGGAAAGTACCGAAACACTAGGTTCAGAAAGACTGAAAGATACCCCCTGCTTTATACGACGCTGCTATTAGTTTATCAGTGCACATAAATACTGCATCTGTGACAGTAACATTAATGAAGGATGGATATAGTAATAGTTGTATAGTTGACAAGAACTAAGAGCACGAAGCCCCTGAAATGGCCTCTGGTTAAAGTGTTTGGGAGTTAGTCTGAGCATCACTTGGTTTATCTAGTCACACGCATGCCACCATCTCCAAAACTCTGTAGGCATGATCTTGACCATGCATGTGACAATCTTGAAGAAAAACACACAATAAAACAAAACAACAACCCAGATTGGAATTAACTGGATGAGAACTTTTCCTTTCATCCTTCCTTGTGACTTTGCAAGAATGTCACATCCAACAAAACTGTAACTGTACAGGTTTGGTTGTCATATGAAGTTTGAAAGGTCTCAGTTCAAAAGTGTACCACTGACAGACGGACAGCTGGATCAAGATTGCTCTTTACATATACTGTATGCACATTTTTTCATGGCTATTGTTGCTGTGGCTGTTGTCAGATCTGCATTGTTCCAAGATCCTGGGAAACCACCCCTAGACTAAGGCAAGTGGGGAACAGAAACTGCAGAACCTGTGTTCAAATTCACAACCTGGAACTCAGCCAGAAGCAGTTGGCTAGGGCACCTCTTCTGCAGGCTTTCAGCCAGCACTAAGCAGAACTTGCCAAGGGGCTAAGGTGTGAATGGGGAGACTGTGGCCCACACTAAACAGAACTACCAAAGGGGCTACAGTGTGAATGGGGAGAGTTTGGCCCACACTAAGCAGAACACACTGAGCAGAACTTGCCAAGGGGCCAAGGTGTGAATAGCGAGACTCTAGTCCACATTAAGCAGAACTTACCAAGGGGCTAAGGTGTGAATAGGGAGACTCTACTCCACATTACGCAGAACTTACCAAGGGGCTAAGGTGTGAATAGGGAGGCTTTGGCCCACACTAAGCAGAACTTGCCAAGGGGCCCAGATGTTAATGGAGAGACTTTGGCCCACATTAAGCAGAACTTTCCATGGGGCCCAGATGTTAATGGGGAGAATTTGGCCCACATGAAGCAGAACTTGCCAAGGGGCCCAGATGTTAATGGGGAGACTTTGGCCCACATGAAGCAGAACTTGCCAAGGGGCCCAGATGTTAATGGGGAGACTTTGGCCCACATGAAGCAGAACTTGCCAAGGGGCCATGTGTGAATGGGGAGACTTTGGCCCACACTAAGCAGAATTTGCAAAGGGGCTAAAGTGTGAACAGGGAGACAATGGCCCACACTAAGCAGAACTTGCCAATGGGCCACATGTAAATGGGGAGATGGTGGCGAACACTAAGCAGAACTTGCCAAGGGGCTAAGGTGTGAACAGGGAGACTTTGGCCCACACTAAGCAGAACACACCAAGCAGAACTTACCAAGGGGCCACATGTGATTGGGAAGACTTTGGCCCCTACTGAGCAGAACTTACCAAGGGGCTAAGGTGTGAATGGGCAGACTTCTGCCCACAATAAGCAGAACTTACCAAGAGGCCATGCTGTGAAGGGGGAGACTGGCCCACACTAAGCAGAACTTACCAAGGGGCTAAGGTGTGAATGGGGAGACTGGCCCACACTAAGCAGAACTTACCAAGGGGCTAAGGTGTGAATGGGGAGACTGGCCCACACTAAGCAGAACTTACCATGGGGCTAAGGTGTGAATGGGGAGACTGGCCCACACTAAGCAGAACTTACCAAGGGGCTAAGGTGTGAATGGGGAGACTGGCTCACACTAAGCAGATCTTACCAAGGGGCTAAGGTGTGAATGGGGAGACTGGCCCACACTAAGCAGAACTTACCATGGGGCTAAGGTGTGAATGGGGAGACTCTGTTGCAAATATCAATGTATACATATTGCTCCCAACCACTGAAAGTCAAGTTTTCAGTGTTGAGATGTTTTGTTCTGAAGGCTGGGAGGTTTTAGGCTTTGCAGGCACTCACTTCATGACCCTAGAACGCTGAAGAAAGACGATCACTGATCATTGTATCACAAAAAGCAATTGTAAATTTGACCTGGAGGCTGACCAGTTTAGCCTTATCTTTCATGTGCTGAACATCTGGAGGGCAGGAGAAAATGAAGTTGAACAAATCTATAAAGTCAGAAGAAAAGAAATGTCCAGGGTGAAAAACCTGAGTGACAGCAGCTCCTGTGAAGGCTGTTCAGTTATCAGTATCTCTTGTCTGCTGTTTATATATATGCAAATCAAGTAGAAGTAACCTCTAATAGCTAGTTTACCGACTTGCAACTGGGGCAATTTATTTCTGCATTCATAGTCTTGCAACCAAGGGTGAAAGTCTCAGCCCGCAAACATATTCTGTTCAGAGGCCCTGGTTGCCAAGTTACGGAGGGCTCAGGGCAGACTGATACACCTGTGTTTTGTTGTTTCCACTACTAGCTACTTACTTACTCTTGCACTCATCCATCCGTCTCCCCTCTGAAGTCTACGTCAATACCCTGCTCTCCTGCTTTTGACACCCACCCCCTGCTGCCCCGGTGTAACAAGAGTCCTCTACAGCCCTGCCGCCTGTAATGGCTGGGGGGCTGCGGTCTATTTTATCTGCTGCGTCTCTCTGACAACATGGCTGCATCATGAACATGACTAGCACATGAATACAGAGTGCTATGCAAGTCTACACTCTTCGCCATCTGTAGAAAGCCCTGAAGGCGTACGTGGCCTTGAAACAACCAGCTACCATGCCCACCCCTCCATCAATCCCCAGGACAGCTCACCCAGTTTCTGAGCATCTTCACCACCACTAGCTCAGGTTGAAAGAGGCAGGAGCATCACAACTGTGGTCAGCACCACCACAGGGCAGAATGACCACACCAGCAGTCACTTTCCTGCCAGACATCCCACACAACAGGACAAGACCACACCACTGGAGATACTTTCCCCTGGAAGGCAGCCAGTGCATCTTGGCCAGGCATCCCACACTACTGAGATTTTGAACCAAATACCTGCTAATCTCTCAGCCAGACATCCCACACTACTGAGATTTTGAACCAAATACCTGCTAATCTCCTGGCCAGACATCCCCCACTACTGAGATTTTGAACCAAACACCTGCTAATCTCAGCTCTAGCTGGAACTAGAAGCATGAGTCACTGTGTTGTACAGAAAATGTCCAAGTCACTGGCACATGTGCGGAGCAGTGGATTTAACAGGAAGGACAAGGCAAAGATGGGGACACCTCACCATGGCTTCCCAACATGACAACAAAACAATCATGTTTGTCAGAACCCCAAAACAGCATCAAAACAGATGTACAACAGTACAAAACAATGTATCACAGCAATGAAGATACAGTTTCAGTTTTAAAACATCTTTAGGAGTTCACACAATCAGAATCTGTCACACAGGACTTACAATTACAAAAAGGATGTACAACTGTGAAACAGTTCAAACATTTTCTTCTTCTAAGCCCATAAAAATATACACAAACAAACAAAAAGGCAGGAGATGCCACAGTAAAGACCATGCGTTCCTTTTATTTCATCGACTTCAAGTCAACACACATTCATGAGACAACAACGTGCTTTAATTTTCACACTGCAAAGTGGCACAGAGCAATGACAAGATCACAATACATGCATATGTATTATTAATCCTCAGTATTAACCAACCAGAATAATGCCTGAAATACTAAAACACATTCACATTCTGCAAATTTCACATATACCATGACTTGGAATATATCTCAACTGCAACAAACGAACGAAACAAAAAACAACCCCCAAAATATGATCACTGAACATAATCTATGTGCAAAATAATAACTTTATGTTATGTATTATATACAAGATTAGGCCTTAAATTCAGAACTCAACTGCTATATCAAGTTGAAGCAAACCATGCGCAATAACAGCAACTCCACAACCACCCCTCAGTCTGACAAGAGAAAATGGGGAGACTGATTCGCGGCATCTACAACCCAGTCAGAAGGGTGATATAGAGGTGGGTAGGGGGGCATTTGGAAGGATGTGCAGACCTGTGATCAGGTAGTGCATGTCTGTGTAGACCTATGATCAGGTAGTGCATGTCTGTGTAGACCTATGATCAGATAGTACATGTCTGTGTAGACCTATGATCAGGTAGTACATGTCTGTGTAGACCTATGATCAGATAGTACATGTCTGTGTAGACCTATGATCACATAGTACATGTCTGTGTAGACCTATGATCAGGTAGTACATGTCCGTGTAGACCTATGATCAGATTGTGCACGTCTGCGTGTGTGACACTAACCCTTTCTCTCCTGCCAGCCTACACACACACCACTCATCTCCAGGTGGCCACATTTCTTTTACCACCATTTCAGGTAAATTGCACTCACTATGAAAACAAAAACGGTTACAGGGTCACAAAAACTTGCTTTGCACGTACCATACATAACCAGGGCTGATAATATTTTTCTATTATACTAGAAATACGCAAATAAAATTTGGATTAAGTAAAACTGAAATCATCCGTAAAATGTTCACCAACTCCATGAAATATCAATAAAACAAACTTAAAATAAGTATTAGTATTTCAAATGATCCCAGAGCCACTCTTCGCCTTAAGTTATGCCAGTTACATACCCATCTCTCTGCTCAGACCCCAAAAGAAAAACAAGGACAAATATTCCTTTTTATTGGGTCAGACGGGGAAGGGGGGGGCTTTGGAAATCTGTGTATCATTCAATGAATGGTGTATGCTTTGCTGTGTGGTCTGAAATCTCTAGCAGTACTATTCGGACCTGGGGCCAAATTTCCTATTTCTTAATATATGGTTTTAGTTTAGCTTAACTCCAGTGCATATCCCTTGCCAAGTTTTCTAAACTATAGTAAAATTCTCAACAAGTTAAGATAATAATACACATTTTTTAAATCATTAGTATTTGTTCGTTTGTTTCTGTTTGAACCCTGTTAAATGTTGAGACAATGGGAAGGTGTATAGGGAGGCACAGGGAAGGTGCATTAAGAATGAAACAGCATTATCAGCACGAGAAACTAACCTTTTACTATAACAATTGACTCACAATTCTCTTTTGGGAATTTGGACCAGCCGTTTCTTGGTCACTAGTTTCATGGTTCATTTATATATTAATATACATGTTAACTGCAAATTGCATCTGCCTATCACTACATGTATATAACAGAAATCTAAAAAAGCTATGCAATTTGTTTGAATGCTAATCTGCATTCCTTGGCATGATTAAAGACTGAAACAAAATAAATGGTTTACATTTCTTTTTTTTAGTACACATACAAATTACTTCACACGTTTTTCACTTCTTGTCTTCATTCTTTGTCATTTAAAAAAAATCTCATTTTATATTTTACTTTACTGTTTCTTTGCATGTCTGTATTCATCAGTTCACATTATCATACATGTTGCACTAAACATATCTCCAAAACTCCACTTTAAAGATAAAATCTGTGCTTGAGTGTCTGTGTGTGTGTGTGCATGTAAGCAAGTGTGTGCATGCATACATGCCTGCATGTGAGTGTGTGTGTGCCCACATGTACAGGCATTTCAAGATGAGACTTCTGACAGTCTTTTCAGCCCATCTTTGACCACCTGCCTACCTTCTAATAATAATAATAATAATAATAGTGGGACGTTAGGGTACCCTTTCTCAAATGAGCCTTAGGCCCATACATTTCACATCTTATGGTGCAGCTGCAACTCTGCTGATGGCAACTAACTAAACTGCCACTGCTATTTCTCAGCATGTCATTCAGCTGATCACACAGAGCTAGTCATTCGCCTGCTTCCTGTTTTAAGTATGGTAATTGTGAATGTGATCCGATGGGAGGGGGGGTGGACTCAGAATTTTGATTAGCATACAAAAAGAAAAAAAGAAAAAAAAAGGTGAATGTGATCCAAGGGGGCTTAGAATTTTGATTAGCATACCAAAAAAAAAAAAAAGGGGGTGGGGGGGAAGGAGAGGTGGGAAGGGCTAGGGCTTGACTGTGACAACCTACATATAGTTCTGTCTATACTCAAGTCACAACAGTGCTGGCACCGAGAGTGGAATTGTGAAAGTCTACTGATACTACCAGTTTAAATGCTCACCACAGACAAAAGACCATGGAAAGCAAGGCTGACTGCTCCGTGGCACATGTTTCGGGATATTATTACTGTGTGCAAACCATCTCCTTCAAAAGCCAGAACAGAGAACATGAATAAACTGGGTATTTAAAAAAAAAAAAAATCACAACTGAACTACATTAATTTTCATGGCTAGACATTTACATCAAAATCTTTTTTCTTTTCACATTTACTATTTCTGGTTGGCTGAAGTTGGATCAGGTGTGAAAGAATCATGTAAGTTAGCTAGTGTTTGGCCAGTGAGACCATGGCTAAATGATGTTCTGTGTGGGGTCACAGGGTTGTCAATGACAGCAGCTGGGTGGCAAGACTGTACTGAATGATGGAGTGGGCAAGTTACTTTGATTAACTATCTAACTTTCAATGCCAAGTCAACCACGAAGGTCATATAAGGGCCAAACACAACTCACCCAACCACAACTAGAAACTGGACTCAATGTTCATGGCACAAACACACACTGCTTTGTGTCTGAAGAGTATGTGTGTGTGTGTGGTGGGGGGGGGGGGGGGGGGGGGGGAAGCTGAATGAAATGGGAAAGCAGAAATCAGAAGGGCAGATTTCATGGCAGTAAGTGAAGCATTCAAGGCTATATTCTGACTATTCCATGCTTAAAAATCTGAAACAGAATGAGGCCCAGAGCACTTGTGCAGAATCAACACACAAGGGAGTTAATTGGCGCTCAAAATACGTACCTCAGGTACAACAACAAAACCCGAGTTGCCGTAGGCAACTCTCACCTGGCATATATGTAAATACAAGGTACATAAACTCCACCAGAGGTACATCCTCTGTGAAGATTTACATGCACTTACACATACATCTGTGATGTATTTACACGCATGCCAGGTGAGAGTTACCGTAGGCGACTCAGGTCTTTGTTGTTGTACTTGTGTTACGTATTTTGAGTGCTAATTAACTCCTATGCGTGTTGATTCTACTCCATGCTTAAATGAGGGAACCTTTGCCAACTCTGGGTCATCAGCAGAAGGTGCCTTGGTTTCTGCACCCAGGGTACCCCACCACAGAGTTCTCTGGGGGTAATGCATTCAGTCAGTTACACAGGGCTTGGGCAGTAACACTAAGACAGTAAGAGGGTATGCTGTTCCTCTCTGTGACTGAGCGGTGAAAATATTCAGTCAGTTATGCATGGCTTGGGCAGTGAGAGTGTACTGTAGATTATTCTCTCTGAGGGGTGAAACTATTCAGTCAGTTACACAGGGCTTGGGCAGTGAGAGTGTACTGTAGATTATTCTCTCTGAGGGGTGAAACTATTCAGTCAGTTACACAGGGCTTGGGCAGTGAGAGTGTACTGTAGATTATTCTCTCTGAGGGGTGAAACTATTCAGTCAGTTACACAGGGCTTGGGCAGTGAGAGTGTAGACTATTCTGAGGGGTGAAACTATTCAGTCAGTTACACAGGGCTTGGGCAGTGAGAGTGTACTGTAGACTATTCTGAGGGGTGAAACTATTCAGTCAGTTACACAGGGCTTGGGCAGTGAGAGTGTACTGTAGACTATTCTGAGGGGTGAAACTATTCAGTCAGTTACACAGGGCTTGGGCAGTGAGAGT
Organism: Alviniconcha marisindica; assembly: GCA_018857735.1. Classification (NCBI taxonomy): domain Eukaryota; kingdom Metazoa; phylum Mollusca; class Gastropoda; family Provannidae; genus Alviniconcha; species Alviniconcha marisindica. The sequence goes on along the minus strand of JABMCL010000453.1, from coordinate 1,236,756 downwards.
GTACTGTAGATTATTCTCTCTGAGGGGTGAAACTATTCAGTCAGTTACACAGGGCTTGGGCAGTGAGAGTGTACTGTAGATTATTCTCTCTGAGGGGTGAAACTATTCAGTCAGTTACACAGGGCTTGGGCAGTGAGAGTGTACTGTAGATTATTCTCTCTGAGGGGTGAAACTATTCAGTCAGTTACACAGGGCTTGGGCAGTGAGATGACTGTAGATTATTCTCCTGAGGGGTGAAACTATTCAGTCAGTTACACAGGGCTTGGGCAGTGAGAGTGTAGACTATTCTGAGGGGTGAAACTATTCAGTCAGTTACACAGGGCTTGGGCAGTGAGAGTGTACTGTAGACTATTCTGAGGGGTGAAACTATTCAGTCAGTTACACAGGGCTTGGGCAGTGAGAGTGTACTGTAGACTTTTTTTCTGAGGGGTGAAACTATTCAGTCAGTTACACAGGGCTTGGGCAGTGAGAGTGTACTGTAGATTATTCTCTCTGAGGGGTGAAACTATTCAGTCAGTTACACAGGGCTTGGGCAGTGAGAGTGTACTGTACTTTTCTGAGGGGTGAAACTATTCAGTTTAATATTTTTACTCTTGGCCTTATAGTTAGTTTCAGAGAAGCCCCCATCATAATTTTATTTTTATTTTTAAATACACTGCAAGAGGCTGGTCTCTGCTATAGTATTATTCCAACTTAACTGAATCTGAGCAAAATCTTCCCCTTTCAATCATATATATATATAAAAAATATGAAAAATAAAAATAACAAACACTGCATGAGGTTGGTCTCTGCTATATTTCCACTTTTTAACCTGTGAGAGAGAGAGAGAGAGAGAGAGAGAGAGAGAGAGAGAGAGAGAGAGAGAGAGAGAGAAAGTATTAAGTTGGTGTTTTACGCCCAGTCAACTGGTACAGTTATATCAGAGCGAGAGAGAGAGAGAGAGAAAGAGAGAGACATACAAACACAAAGTGGAGGGGGGGGGGGGGGTTACTGGGACAGCATGCACACACACACACCACACACACACAGGGAGAGAAACAATGAAAAGGCACTGACAACGAACACCAGAAAAGGGATGTCTTCAGAAAAGGTACTCTGATCTCAGCAAATGGAAGATGCATGGGCTAAAAAGGCCAGGTGGCCCAGTGGTTGCAAATGGTGTACTGGGTAGTAGTGAAGGGCTCACTGTCTGGTCTCTGATAAACACTTGCTCTTCAACACTGGTAAAAATCCCACTGTTTCCTGTGCACACAAAGCTAAGACAGGCAGTCTTCAACACTGGTAACAATCCCATTGTTTGCTGTGCACACAAAACTAAGACAGGCAGTCTTCAACACTGGTAAAAGTCCCACTGTTTGCTGTGCACACAAAACTGGGACACTCACTCTACAACACTGGTAACAATCCCACTGGTGCTGTGCACACAAAGCTGGGACAGGCAGCACAACAGAGTTTAAGCCAGTACCTGACTGCAAAAAATGGAACCAGTATCCCACACTACTGGACTGGGGACTAACTCCACCCTGGCTGCCCAACAACACAGTCCCTGGCAATCACCATCTTGATGAGACCCACAACACGGTCCCTGGCAATCACCACCTTGATGAGACCTCAACGCAGTCCCTGGCAATCACCACTTTCATGAGACCTCAACACAGTCCCTGGCAATCACCACCTTGATAAGACCCACAACACAGTCCCTGGCAATCAACACCTCGATGAGACCCACAACACAGTCCCTAGTAATCACCACTTTGATGAGACCCACAACAAAGTCCCCAGTAATCACTGCCTTGATGCGACCCACAACAGTCCCTAGCAAAAATTGCCTTGATGAGACTCACAGTCCCTGGTGATCACCACCTTGATGAGACCCACAACATAGTCCCCAGCAATCACCACCTTGGTAAGACCCACAATGCAGTCCCTGGCAATCACCACCTTGATGAGTCCCACAACACAGTCCCTGGCAATCACCACCTTGATGGGACCCACAACACAGTCCCCAGCAATCACCACCTTGATGAGACCCACAACACAGTCCCTGCCAATCATCACCTTGATGAGACCCACAATGCAGACCCCAGCAACCAACACCTTGGTAAAACCCACAATGACACACCTACCTTCTGTTATCTTGTGAATCTCTCCTGATGGATCTAAGTATGGGCAACTAGTGACAGTTTACTGACATGTCATAATTACATGTTGCAGCTGCTTGCCTGTCTGTGTCATGCCATGCTACCCAACCCCATACTACCCATCCTCAAGCTACTAAACGCTTATTACCCACCCTCATGTTACTACCTAACCTCATGCTACCTCTCTCATACAAGTCACTATCTAACTTCATATCAGGCATGTCAATTGCTTCAAAGAGGCATCCCCCCCCCCCCCCACCCTGATTAAAATCCATGCAATCTATGGCTATCCTGAGGTAATTTTTATGGATATAAAGATAACTGTAACATCATGAAAGCATTCTTTCTTTATCTCCTCACAAATGTTGACTTCCAGCTCAACTGATCTTCTTCTTCAATAAAGTGACCTCATTCATTACATTGATAATTATGTCACTGTTTGGGGCTATGCAGCAGCCAAAAAACCCACATGCACTTACAGAGTTTTGAGAATGTCCCACCAGCTTTTCCCATCTCTGACCAGACCAACACAGCTACCGTTTACCGACACCCATTTCCATTTATTGGCACAGCCACAGATGTCAAACTGTTCACCATGTCTGACAACTCCAGCAACAGACATGGTGAATCTTTCAAAACTATCACAACACTCACTTTTTTCTTTGTTGAAACATGGTGCAGAAGCTTGCAGCAATGACTGCGTTCAGCGCTAATGCCTGCCCACGAGAGCAACGGCCAGTGGCTGTGTTCACAATTAGGTGACTAAGTCAGGCAATAGCCATGAGTGAACACGCTCCAAATGTTTCGTGGGTATTCAGTGTAGAGCTAAAAACTACTCCTTCCTTTTTTCTTCTTTTTGCACCCCCAATGTTTTCCCGCATGGACAATTCTTTTCCCCTGTGGAAAGTCGGTTTTACTGCCGCAGAAGTGTTTTCCTGGACAATTCTCATGCCTGCCTCATTCTGCCTAACCATACACTACCCAACTTCAAACTACACTTCAGTTCTGGACAAAAAGCAGATGCACGGGGAAGCATTGCAAATTAAAGTTTGAGCAAACTCTACCCCCCCCCCCCCCCAACACACACACACGAAAAAAAAACAGTGACAAAACAGCAAAAATCATCACTAGTCATACATTGAGCTGACAACCTGCAGTAGTCACTATGACATAATGAAGTCAGAAGTCTTCTCTTCTGTGTGAACCAAAGTCACAAAGAACCATGTCCTTCATTTCGATTCCGTCACAACATTTATGTGGGTAACCAGCATGAGACCAACCTCTTTTGCAGTTAGAAAAAAAGAAAAGAAAAAAAAATCACCTGCTAACCAAAGCACCCCACCGCCTTGCTATTAAACACATGATGAGATTACCTGGAGCAGCTCCATGCCCTGTTAAAGAGACTGGAGCACCTACAAAACATCTGACCTTTCCCTGCCCCGTTCACTTCTCACCATGCTGTGCAGGTCAGACCAGCCTGACCTCTGTACAAAGGTCAGCCCTGTCTGAGCACAGCCTGCGGCAGTTCCTGTCTTGTGTGTTCTGGTAACCATGGCAACATCCGCAGTCCACACCAAGAGGCTGATCTGCCAACTCTCTTCACTCTCCTCTCCTCTCCTTTCTCTCCTTTCCCACGCTGCCTTGGGGTAAAAACTGGACACCATTTGCGAAGAGGTTTACATCAGTAAACATTTTCCAGCATATCCATTCTCACAGTGACAATGTTCTCAAATCACCCATTCAGTGCGTCCCAAAAAGCAGTGCAAGCACAAAACCCCAGCATTTCAAGTTTGCCATGAAAGCATAATCAGAAGGTGAGATGAGCAATTCAAACACTAGCATCCAACAATGTCCATAATCGATGCTGTCCATAAATACATTTGCAGCACAGATAAGACATCACAGTGCCAAGCTGGATAAAACCAGGTCCAGTTACAGATGGCCCAGCACAGAAACCAGTCAAAGATGTTGTGACCCGTCTGTGCTGGTGACGACGTCGATGAAGCCAAAGGTGAAGACAATCATGAAGATGATGAAGATGAAGAGAAAGCCGAAGGTGATGACACTGCCAAATGCACAGGTCAAGTGAGATTATTGCTACACTAGATGTCACCAGTGCAGAAGCCAGTACAAGACTTTTCTCTGGCATTGTTACTTTCTAGACGGCTGGGCCGTGCAGTGTGTTCCTCGCTTCCTTTCACCTAGGTGTCTGTGCTGCTGTCCACCACATCTGAACCTCCACCCGTCACAAAGGCCATTTGTCTTTCACACACTTTCTATCCACTGATCCTACAGCACTTTCCCTTCTGCTCTTCAGTCTTGCCAGCTCCCCAGCAACCACAGTGAAGACTCTCCAAACTCTGTGACATGTTTGTTCTCCCTGAAGTAATGATGATGCATACTGAAGACGGCTTCTCTGATGGAGGGGTGGTGGAGAGGACAGTGACTGACAACAGACAGAGACACAGGTTGAGCCAGTCCCATTCCACTTTGATCCACGGCAGACCTTTCCGTTTTCCTGTTACACAAATCTGGGTGGTGCAGGTTACAGCAACTTGCCACACATAAACTACCGATGCCTGGCCACCACTTGCACACACACCACAATCATGGCTAGTATGTATGTACAAGTTGTATACATACAGTCACCATTTTCAAGTTCAAGCAACATTCTGCTTAAATCTGTGAAAACAAGGTGGTATCTACAACAAAGAACAGCGAGAAACCTTCCATTTCAGCTACATTACCCAGTTCTCTATTGGCATTACTGCTGCTGCAAGCATGCAACCCAAAGGTCACTGCCACAGCAACAGGAGTTTCTCACGGCAACAGTGTCACAGACACAAGGGACAGGTTGACCATGCGCCTGCAAACAGACAGAACAATATACTTTTATCAGAGACATATCAATATGAATTAACAATAGTGATATCCTTCATGAGCAACTGCCTTGCACACAGCCATCAGCTGAAGGTTAATGTATGAGGGGGAAAGTGGTGACAGTGTACAAGGGCCAACTCAGCCACCAAAAGAACCTCTCTTGCTATTGCACCTGTCTTGACCACAGTAACACCACAGTTGCTGCACTTGCCAGACTGGTGCCGTTTCATCGCAGGGATGCCAGTCACACGCCTCCACATGCCAGTCACAATGCAGTCACACCCAACCACATGCCAGTCATACCCACTGATCCCCACAACCCACACCCAACCACACACCAGTCACAGATTCAACCCCAACTACATGCCATGCCAGTCACACTCAACCACACACCAAACAACACACCAATCACACCCAACCACACTGTGACACCAATCACACCCAACTACATGTCATACAATTAAACCCAGGGACTGTGCAGGTATTGTTAGATACATCTACATTCAGTCACACCTGAGAACACTGGCCCAGTCACCCAAGACAGTTAGAAAAGCCCGCAAGCAAGTCAAGATCATAATCCACTATCTGTCAGAAAAAGTCATTTTTAAATATTCCTTCTGCAGTGATGTTCTGGTCTTTTTCTCTCTCCCTTCATCAGGGAAGAAATCAGAGCAGTGGTGTCTGCGATGCAATCACCCATTCATCTTGGCTAAATGTAAAACACTGAAAAGTGTGAAATGGAAATATGTATTTCAGAAAATCTGAATGGAAAAAAGATCTGAGGCTTTACAATGATTAATTCCCTATGGACCAATGGATTTCAACTTTCAGTACCACAGTGGGGTAGCAGACGATGCTGCGCTTCTGCTGGCCTGCATGCTAACGGTGTATATCTGGAGATGATGCACTAAACAAACTGATGACTATCAATAGAGAACTCACGCACACAACTACCGGTGTTTCATCATTTACCTTACTTTATCTGATATGGCTAGCTCAGAGATTATCAGCACAAGTTATTTAAACCTCCACCTTTTTTTTTTGGGGGGGGGGGGGGGGGGGGGCTTCTTGCAGGAAATTGGGGTTGCCTTACCTGGGTAAGGCACAGAAGCTGCAAGAGCAGCGCTACCCATTCCTATCAGTGTGTGTGCTGTATTGCCGTGTGTCCAAACAATGGTACGTCTGCCAGTGTTGGGGATTTTTTAACATGCACGCAGATGTTGATGCATGCGATTACACACAGGAGCTGTACACACACTGTAAGACTAGAGTCTGCACTGGAAGCTGACTGGGAAAAAAATCCCTTGCCGCACTGGGGACTTGAACCTGCGTCAGTACTGCGCCTGACTTTTCAGTCGAATGCTCTACCAACTGAGCTACCCCTGCCCCTGGTCTGACAATATTACTGCACTACTTATAAAGCAGGCAGTGCACTGAATATCCAACCTGCGAGTCTGCAAACGTCTGTTTTCACACAGATCAGATGCTCACTGCCACGCATCCATTTGCCATGGATGGCTGATGAAATAATTTGTAACAGTGCTTTGAACTGCGGAGTTCTGCCATTTGAGAACCCACTGACATTGACCAGAGGCAGGATCAAGAGAGCTAGTGTCATTGTGTGAGGGGGAAAGTGGCCACAGAGTACATTTAGCGCTGACTCTGGGACCAAAAGAACCTCTGTTGCTGTTGCACACTGCCTTTACCATGGTGACACCACATGCTGTCAGAATGGCTTAGTTCAACAGGTGCAGCATCATACCTAGTCTGTCAGAATGGCTTAGTTCAACAGGTGCAGCATCATACCTAGCTAGTCTGTTAGAATGGCTTAGTTCAACAGGTGCATCATCATACCCTGCTAGTCTGTCAGAATGGCTTAGTTTAACAGGTGCATCATCATACCTAGCTAGTCTGTCAGAATGGCTTAGTTCAACAGGTGCAGCATCATACCAAGCTAGTCTGTTAAAATGGCTTAGTTCAACAGGTGCATCATCATACCCTGCTAGTCTGTCAGAATGGCTTAGTTTAACAGGTGCATCATCATACCTAGCTAGTCTGTCAGAATGGCTCAGTTCAACAGGTGCAGCATCATACCTAGCTAGTCTGTCAGAACTGAGAATGGCTTGGTGTCAACAGGTGCAGCATCATTCCTAGCTAGTCTGTTAGAATGGCTTGGTGTCAACAGGTGCAGCATCATACCTAGCTAGTCAGTTAGAATGGCTTAGTTCAACAGGTGCAGCATCATACCCAGCTAGTCAGAATGGCTCAGTTCAACAGGTGCAGCATCATGCCCAGTTAGGGGTGGGGATGCCACTCAGTTGGTTGAGTGTCAGGTCTGGCCTGCTGCTGATGCAGATTCGACCTCTTGGTGCTGCATGGGAACTTACTCCCACGGTCAACTTTCTAGTTTCATTGCAGATTTTGTTTCGGTGTTGTGTACAGTCCATGCATGCAATTGCATGCAGTAACATTTGTGCGCACATAAAAATGGAAAAATCCCAAGTACTGGCAACCATACCACTGTTTGGACACAAAAACACAGTGCCCATCAGGTCAACCTGCATAATATAACACTCAGTTTAGAATGTGAGTATCCATGTTTTCCCCTGGAAGCTTTAAGCAAGTGGGAGCAAACGGGGACTGAAGCAGAGGCAAGCAGAGGCAGAATACGATGAACTGCCAAACCTATCCAGGAGAGGAAAAAGCGAGGAATACCTGTTCCACTGCTTGGCAAACTGGACAGCATGCGCCTTGCTGCCAAATGTCACAATAGCTTTCTGCTGCGACTCGATCATGACAACATCCTGGGGAGAGAAAATGTCAGACCGTTGGAAAGCAAAAGACAGCTCAATGAAATCTACAAGCAGATGTGAACAAGAAAAAACATAACATTTTGCATATATATATAACATGAACAATCTGAGGCAGTGAATGAGTCCATGCAGGAATGGGTAACTGATTTTTGATAGCTAATGCCCAGTCAACTGCAAAGGTTATCTCACATGAAAGACAAGTCCAGTTACTCAACAACTCAGTGACTGTTCACTTTACATCACTAAGTGACTGGTCACATCACTGACTTAGTGACTGTTCATGTTACATCACTGACTCAGTGACTGTTCACATTTCATCACTGACACAGCGACAGGCCACATTACATCACTCACTGGCCACATTACATCAGTGACTCAGTGACTGTTCACTTTACATCACCGACTCAGCAAAAGGCCACATTACATTGCTGACTCAGTGACAGGCCACATTACATCACTGACTGGCCACATTACATCACTGACTCAGTGACTGTTCACTTTACATCACTGACTCAATGACTGTTCACATTACATCACTGACTCAGTGACTGTTCATATGACATCACTGACTGGCCACAATACATCACTGACTGTTCATGCTACTTCACTGACTCAATGGCTGTTCACATTACATCACTGACTCAGTGACTGGCCACATTACATCGCTGACTGGTCACATTACATCATTGCCTCAGTGACTGTTCATACTGACTCAGTGACTGGTCAAATTACATCACCGACACATTACATCAGACTCAGTGACAGTTCACATTACAGCACTGACTGTTCATGTTACAATCACTTTAAAGCAGAAGAAGACTGGGAAAAGAATGCAGTTGAATGAACAGGGAAGCTATAAAAAAAAAAGGCACAATCTCCTGGGAAGCTATAAAATGAAAAAGGGCACAATTTCTGGCAGATGCAGAAGTATAGAAAGCTATATAACTGTTATATAACCTACTCCATGATAAAGAAAGGGAGAACCTTTGGGTCCCCAGCAGAGAAATATTGCTTCTGGTGTGCACAGAAGGCACTGTGGGCAGTGTGAGTGGGTGGGTGGGTGAGTGAGGGGCTGAGTAAGAGTGTGTGCATTAAGAATGTGCATTAAGAGTGTGCATTAAGAGTGTGTGCATTAAGAGTGTGTGCATTAAGAGTGTGTGCATTAAGAGTGTGCGTATGCATGTGCCCATGTGCTGTACTGACCACGACAGGACCGACACTCTCACAGTGCTGGCGGATTTCAAACTCTTGGGTCCCCTTGGCCAGGTTGTCAATGGATACCTTCTGCACAGCGCTCGACGTCACCATCTGCCCAGCCACAACAAGCAGGTGACACCATAACAACAACAATAATAATCCTCAGAACCACCTACTGTTTCCAGACTAGTGATCTTGAAGCTGAAGTCTGTCAGTGACCTGGCAAGATGTGTTTAAAAAAAAAATCTGTACAGGCAACCACCAAGTAAAATTAAGACATCTTACAGTTTTCTTCTTAAAGGTATTGTATCTGGATTTCAGTAATTTTCTTTCCAGCACTTCTTCAGTGATTCACTTAAAGGCAACTTATTTAGATGTCAAAAAACAACCCCAAAAAAACAATGCTTATTTAGGCAACAGAATAAAGTAATCAATTAACTCAATAACTGAAAACACTGCTTTAGACTGCCATCAAAGCTCACCACTAGATTTCTGAAAAACACTGTAATCAAAACAGCCTGGAAATGCTGCCAAAGGAAGCAGAGTAAGAGATATCGAGCATGTCAGGACATCAGCGTTGCTGTGGCTGATGGAGAACTAGTCATGACACAAGCCACTGTTAGGATGGATTTTCATATTCACGAAAATGCTAAGCTGGCAGAAACTGTTCAGCTTTGCAGGCCCGCTAAGGGTACCCACCTTGCTTTTGATGCTGGCACCACGGGGCACCACCTGTCTCTGCACCACCACCCGGCCCAACCGCAGCGCTGACGCTGCTCCCTGAGGAATGCCCCTGCCTCCACCCACAGGAATCACCACTCTGTTGCTGGAGGCCTGGGGGCCGGAGGAGGCGGACATGGCGCGCTGGGGGGAGGCTGCCACGCCCGCAGACATCCCTCGGCCCCTGGACAGCTGACCCCCTCCTCTGCCCACCTGGCCTCTGCCCCTCACAACCTGCCCTCTGCCCCCTGCCCCCTGACCTCTCCCCGTTGGACCCTGTCCTCGTACACTGGCCACCTGACCACTCGCCATGCCACGGGCGGCACCATGGCCGACAACCGCTCCCAGAATGGCTTGCCGGTTTTGGAACTGCTGCCTTCCGTGCTGCGCAGCGCCAGGAGCGTCCCCAGACTCATGGGGCAGGAAGTGTTGCTGCTGGGGCTGCGGCTGGGGCTGCTGGAACTCAAACTGCCGGGGTGGGAACTGGCCGTGGGCCGCCTGTGCAAACTGTCCCCTGGGTGGGGGTGACTGGAACTGCTGGGGAGCAGCTGGTGGAGGCTGCTGGTTCTGCTGGAATGGCTGCGACTTGAACGGTGACTGTGCCAGTGGTGCTGGTGACATCTGCTGCGGCGGCTGTTGCTGCTGTCTAACCGGTTGAAACGGTTGCTGTGGTGGCTGGAACGGCTGCTGCTGCTGCTGCTGAGCGAAGCCTGGGTTGTTAAACACTCCAGGGTTGTGCTGCTGTTGCTGTTGCTGCTGTTGCTGTGGTGGCAGAGAGCTGAAGACCGCTGACTGCTGCTGGTAGTGCTGACCAGCAAACTGCTGTGGGGGCTGTGATGCTAACTGTGGCTGGACTGGGTGCTGCGCTGTCACAGGCTGTTGCTGGTGTTGTTGCTGCTGCTGCTGCCGCTTGGCTGGCGTTGTCAGCTGCTTCTTTCCTCCTCGGCTCACAACGGTCATGATGCGCTGAGCACCCTGCTGCACGCTGCCAGCATCCTCAGCCGCTGGGTCGTGCTCTGGCTGAGTCTCAGCACTCGGCGTTGTACCAACTCGTTCCACATCCTCAATGGTAAGCCCTGCCACACACCAACGTTGAACTACAGTCAGTATGATGGCCAGCCACACAACAGTAAGGCCAGCCACACCATGGTAGGGCCTGTCACACCATGGTAAGGCCAGCCACACAATGGTAAGGCCTGTCACACAATGGTAAGGCCAGCCACACAATGGTAAGGCCTGTCACACAATGGTAAGGCCTGTCACACAATGGTAAGGCCTTCCACACAATGGTAAGGCCAGCCACACAATGGTAAGGCCTGCCACACAATGGTAAGGCCAGTCACACAATGGTAAGGCCTGCCACACAATTGTAAGGCCTGCCACACAATGGTAAGGCCTGCCACACAATGGTAAGGCCTGTCACACCATGGTAAGGCTCATCACACAATGGTAAGGCCTGTCACACCATGGTAAGGCCAGTCACTCAATGGTAAGGCCAACCACACAATGGTAAGGCCAACCACACAATGGTAAGGCCTGCCACACAATGGTAAGGCCAGCCACACAATGGTAAGGCCAGTCACACAATGGTAAGGCCAGCCACACAATGGTAAGGCATGTCACACAATGGTATGATAAGGCCAGCCACACAATGGTATGGTAAGGCCAGCCACACAATGGTAAGGCCTGCCACACAATGGTACGCCCTGCTGTCACGCAATGGTAAGGTCAGGCCAGCCGCCCAATGGTAAGCCCTGCTGCCACACAATGGTAAACCCTGCCACACAATGAAGAATAAACACCCCTCACTTTCTTTACCGTGTCATCTACAGAAGTATGTATATGGTGAGCCTGATATTGATGGAGGCCACCAGTCTGTAGTTCTACTCCACAGGGCTGCAGATCTCCTTCACCAGTCTGGGCAATCCAGTGGAGGGCATTCCTCAGGCCTCAAGATACTTCAACAACACTGTCTAGCACTTGGCAGTTCCAAAACATACATTTCAGTAGCAGTACGGATCAACTTTCACCTGTCGTCACAGCCCACCTTGTTTTGCTAGCCTCGCCTCCAGCTCTCGTCGGCGCAGTTCAGCCTGTCGTCGACGTGCCTCCTCCTTGCGCTTCTTGATCATCTCCCGCAATCGCTTCTGCTCTTCCAGCCCCTGCTGCAGCTCCTCGTCACACAGCTCCTGGAACACACCATCAGACCTGACCATCAGCAGGTACTAGTACACAGCCCACTGGTGACTGGTCCTTCATATTTATCACACAATGGCACAGGTGATATAAACCATACTGCACAGGTGATATAACCATACTGCCCAGGTGATAGGAACCATACAGCCCTGGTGATAGGAACCAAATTGCAAAACCATACTGCCCAGGTGATAGGAACCAAATTGCCCAGGTGATAGGAACCATACTGCGCAGGTGATAGGAACCAAATTGCCCAGGTGATAGGAACCATACTGCCCAGGTGACAGGAACCAAATTGCACAGGTGATAGGAACCAAATTACACAGGTGATAGGAACCAAACTGCAAAACCATACTGCACAGGTTATAGGAACCATACTGCACAGGTGATATGAACCAAACTGCACAGGTCATAGGAACAATACTGCACAGATCATGCTGCACATGTGATATGAACCAAACTGCACAGGTAATAAGAACCAAACTACACAGATTATAGATGCTATCAACCAAACTACACAGATTACATGAACCAAACTGTAAAGGTGATATGAACCAAACTGCACAGGTGATATGAACCAAACTACATATATTACATGTGCTACATGAGTCACTGTACATATGATTTACTCTACATATCACGAGTCATTGTATATATGATTTACTCTACATATCATGAGTCACTGTACATATGATTTACTCTACATATCACGAGTCATTGTACATATGAATTACTCTACATATCATGAGTCACTGTACATATGATTTACTCTACATATCACGAGTCATTGTACGTATGATTTACTCTATATATCATGAGTCACTGTACATATGAAGGAGAAACACCACAGAAGGACACTGCACCTGATTAATCCAAGCATGTACATTTACCCAGAATGCCATCATTTTACTGTGGTAAAAGTGGGAGCATCCTCCCACAGGTCCATCAGTTTCTGCTGTGACATCCTGTGTGAAACACTGCATCAACAAGACTGTTTGTGCTGTAGCATTCTGTGTGAAAACTGGATCAACAAGACTGTTTCTGCTGTGACATCCTGTGCGAAACACTGCATCAACAAGACTGTTTGTGCTGTAGCAATCAACAAGACTGTTTCCACTGTAGCATTCTGTGTGAAAACTGGATCAACCAGATTGTTTGTGCTGTAGCATTCTGTGTGAAAACTGGATCAACAAACTGTTTCCACTGTAGCATTCTGTGTGAAAACTGGATCAACCAGATTGTTTGTGCTGTAGCATTCTGTGTGAAAACTGGATCAACAAGACTGTTTCCACTGTAGCATTCTGTGTGAAAACTGGATCAACAAGATTGTTTCCACTGTAGCATTGTGTGTGAAAACTGGATCAACAAGACTGATTCCACTGTAGCATTCTGTGTGAAACCTGGATCAACAAGACTGATTCCACTGTAGCATTGTGTGTGAAAACTGGATCAACAAGACTGTTTCCACTGTAGCATTCTGTGTGAAAACTGGATCAACCAGACTGCCTCTGTTGCAACATCCTGTATGGCAAATGATCCACAATTTTAGTTGTTCTTACCCCTCTACCAAGTCTAAGTAGTTTCATTAAGGAATTTGTGAGGTGTCCGGAGATGCATGAGGAACTTGTGACAAACTATTATATTAAAAGAAGCAGGAGACAGTAGTGGCTCCCAGAAGCAGAAGATGATCATGAAGAAGAAGAAGAAGAGAGTGGGGAGTCCCAGCCCCATCCTGAAACCTACGCTTGCAACACTGGGTTCTGTGGTCCTGGCCACTTTGGGGGGCTCACCGGACCCGCTGTTGTCTGTGGAGCGGCGCTTCAAGGACACCACCGTTATGTTCTTGCTCACGCTCTGAGTGGCTGCTCGCGCCTGCTGCGTCATCCTGGCCTGCTGGCTCAGCTTTCTGCAAAACATCACACACACTTGTTCTTTCCTTGCAATGCCTGGATACCAAGGACAAGCACAAAACATCACACACACTTGTTCTTTCCTTGCAATGCCTGGATACCAAGGACAAGCACAAAACATCACACACACTTGTCTGTAACACCTGGATACCAAGGACAAGCACAAAACATGACACACATTTGTCTGCAATGCCTGGATACCAAGGACAAGCACAAAACATCACACACACTTGTCTGTAACACCTGGATACCAAGGACAAGCACAAAACATGACACACATTTGTCTGCAATACCTGGATACCAAGGACAAGCACAAAACATCACACACACTTGTCTGTAACACCTGGATACCAAGGACAAGCACAAAACATCACACACACTTGTCTGTAACACCCGGATACCAAGGACAAGCACAAAACATGACACACATTTGTCTGCAATGCCTGGATACCAAGGACAAGCACAAAACATCACACACACTTGTCTGCAGCCCTTGAATACCAAAGACAAGCACAAAACATCACACACACACTTGTCTGCAATGTCTGAATACCAAGGACAAGCACAAAACATCACACACACTTGTCTGCAGCCCTTGGATACCAAGGACAAGCACAAAACATCACACACACACTTGTCTGCAATGTCTGAATACCAAGGACAAGCACAAAACATCACACACACTTGTCTGCAACGTCTGGATATTCAGGACAAGCACAAAACATCACACACTTGTCTGAGCACAAAACATCACACACATTCATCTCCTCACTTACTCTTCCCCTGCTGCAGCGGGATACCAAGAACAAGCACAAAACTGGACACGATAAAAACAAGCCAGAACAATACTGCCAAGTACGCAACATAAGGTGAAAAGTTCAGGTTTGTGAACTATGGAGAGCTGAGGAGGTGGGATCCACATGCTACAGAGGGCTTCTTGGAACTCCTCATCACAGAGACCACCAACTACCAAGAATGAAAAGGAACCCTCGAGCTGTGACGGTCTTTGAGAAATTTTTGAGTAACCTCCAAACTGACCTGCTACCATACATATTTGCAGGAATCCTGGTGTGTGGGACCCAGTAATCACTGTGTGCAGTGTCACAAAACAGTTTTATTCACAGTACTTTCATACAATAGTACCTCCAGCATGCAAACCCCAAGTCTTCCATCACCGGATCTCTTTCTAAACGTACCAGATATTCAACACATTAAAATTATCTAAGGTCAGTATTTACTATTAAGAAACTTCAAAAGTCAGACTTTAGTACAAATACTGAACAACCATGACGCATGCAACATTATGGAAAAGTGTCTCACTTGGCCGTCGTTATAGCATTCACTTTCACGGGAGTGGTCCCCCTCGGCTGTGCACCCATCCGGCGTTGTGCATGTGCTGTGAACAGCCCCGGCCGCCGCTGCTGCTGCTGTGGGGGGGAGGGTCGAGAGAAGACGCCCTGCTGTGGGGCGGAGAACCTGGGTGAGGCGGACCTGTTGTGGTGCTGCATGGACTGGGACTGGGGAGGTTGGTTGTTGTTGTTGTTGAAGTGAGCTGGGAACTGTGGTTGGTTCTGGGAACAAATTTTGTTACCAACTGTACTCTCACTCCATGAGGCGAAGGTCAAGGAAGGATCTGAGGAATTGTTCATTAGGCCTGCATGGCAACGTACAAAATGCAGACAACGTAGAACAGTGATCTTGTCTGTCAATCAACGAGACTGATGAACACTTACCCTGAAAATTCACATTTGGTATGGTCATATTAAACAAGCGTTCTCTTTAATCGTTTATGTGTTTAGATCTTGTTTTAGAATGCTAGCGCTAACCCTTGTTTCAGAGGTTTTCTTTATTCTACGCTTACACAGAAATTGCAACTTTTATTCTGACCTTTGTGCTGAGGACTACAGCAGGATCTGTGAGTGACAAGGACCACAGCAGGGTCCAATGTTACCAGAGTGTGATGAGGACCACAGTGGGTCTGTGAGTGATGAGGACCACAGTGGGGTCTGTGAGTGATGAGGACCACAGGGTGTGGTCCAGGTCTGTGAGTGATGAGGACCACAGCAGGGTCCAGTGTTACCTGTGAGTGATGAGGACCACAGTGGGTCTGTGAGTGATGAGGACCACAGGTTGTGTGTGGCACAGGGGCTGTGAGTGATGAGGACCACAGCGGGGTCTGTGAGTGATGAGGACCACAGCAGGGTCCAGTGTTACCTGTGAGTGATGAGGACCACAGTGGGTCTGTGAGTGATGAGGACCACAGCAGGGTCGTGTTATGGCACCTGTGAGTGATGAGGACCACAGTGGGTCTGTGAGTGATGAGGACCACAGTGGGTCTGTGAGTGATGAGGACCACAGCGGTGTCTGTGAGTGATGAGGACCACAGTGGGTCTGTGAGTGATGAGGACCACAGCAGGGTCCAGTGTTACCTGTGAGTGATGAGGACCACAGTGGGTCTGTGAGTGATGAGGACCACAGTGGGTCTGTGAGTGATGAGGACCACAGCGGGGTCCAGTGTTACCTGTGAGTGATGAGGACCACAGTGGGTCTGTGAGTGATGAGGACCACAGGGGTCCTGAGTGTGAGACCACAGGGTCTGTGAGTGATGAGGACCACAGTGGGTCTGTGAGTGATGAGGACCACAGCTGGTCGTGTTCCCGTGAGTGATGAGACCACAGGGGTCTGTGAGTGATGAGGACCACAGTGGGTCTGTGAGTGATGAGGACCACAGCGGGGTCTGTGAGTGATGAGGACCACAGTGGGTCTGTGAGTGATGAGGACCACAGTGGGGTCTGTGAGTGATGAGGACCACAGCGGGGTCTGTGAGTGATAAGGACCACAGCAGGGTCCAGTATTACCTGGGAGTGCTGAAGACCACAGCAGGGTCTGTGAATGAGGACCACAGCAGGGTCCAGCATTACCTGTGAGTGATGAGGACCACAGCGGGGTCTGTGAGTGATGAGGACCACAGGGGGGTCCATTTTACCTGAGTGATGAGGACCACAGCGGGGTCCAGTGTTACCTGTGAGTGATGAGGACCACAGTGGGGGGTCCGAGTGATGAGGACCACAGCAGGGTCCAGTGTTACCTGTGAGTGATGAGGACCACAGCAGGGTCCAGTGTTACCT
The DNA here is from genome assembly GCA_018857735.1 of Alviniconcha marisindica. NCBI lineage: Eukaryota > Metazoa > Mollusca > Gastropoda > Provannidae > Alviniconcha > Alviniconcha marisindica. The sequence continues at coordinate 1,219,771 of JABMCL010000453.1, read as the reverse complement.
GTGAGTGATGAGGACCACAGCAGGGTCCAGCGTTACCTGTGAGTGATGAGGACCACAGCAGGGTCCAGCATTACCTGTGAGTGATGAGGGGGCAGTCTCTGGCCAGGAAAGCCAGCAGCAGAGGAGGCGGGGTGTCGCGGTGACCCCATCAAACCAGGCTGGCCCATTCCTGCCACAAAAGCACACAGCAGTTTACAAAAACATCAACCAGAAAACCTTTCTGTCAACAGGAAAAAGAAAATCTGATGCATTATTCTTCAATCACTAGCCATCCAGTTGCATTATCTATAATCAAATTGAATGGGACAATACCAAAACAGACACAAATCGAACTGTGCTGTACATGAGAAAACTGTCCCTAATAAGAGAGTGAAAAGCGTCACACAGACTGAAGCACAACTGACAGCTATGGCACCTGGGGCAGGAAATCCTACAGTGACCTTGGTTGGAAGGTGAAGTAAGTGCCTTTGGATGGGGATAGTGCCTTAGTGCCTTTGGATGGTACTTCTAGCCCTTGCCTTCAAGCTAGTCTCTAACCCTCCCCCCCCCCCCCAACTTCTCACCCATGTGTGTATGTGTGTGTGTGTGCAAGCGTGCATGTGCTCTTTATGATCCTGTGTGCACATGTGACCTTGTGTGTGCATTTTGCTATGCTTTGTATAAAAATGGGTGGGAAATAGTGCCCCTGGATGGGAGACAGTGACCTTGGGGGGAAATAGTGCTCTTGGGTGGGAGACAGAGACCTTGGATGGGATAGTGCCCTTGGGTGGGAGATTGTGACCTTGGGTGGGAGACAGTGACCTTGGGTGGGAGCTGAAGCAACTGACCTTGGGAGGAGGGTGAAGCAAAGCGGGAGTGTTGAGGCTGACCGGCTCTCATATTTAAGCCTGGCTGGTGATGGGGAGCACCCATATGAGGTCCGTGTTGAAATCCTGCACCCCAACAAAAGAAACATCAGCAAAGCAACATTCACCCTCTTCTGAACATTGATACCACAGAGTATGAAAATGATATCAACCACACAAAGAGAACTCTTCAAGAAACAGTGTTGCGCTATCTTTCCTAGCATCACTGCACATGTCTACTTTAGTCCACTGCAGGCTGCCTTTGTTATCTACACGCAAGGTTTTGTGTGGAAGTTTTTTTATGCGCTATATATAAATTTTCATTCATTCATTCAAAGGCACAAACCAGAGACTGTATGGATGGGCTCACCTTGTGGCTGACCAAAGCGCTGAGGCTGGCCTGGCATAAGTGGACGGGGACCATCCTGAATCAAAATAATGAGTCATGTCATTCACAGGACAGGTCAACACCAATGTAAGGCTGGCTTAAAAAGCCCAGAAACAGCATCACATCAGTCAATCATACACAAACGTCTGTTCATGACAATGAGTTGAATGCAGCAGTGAAAGTTTACAATAGCACAGTCACACGCTCAAACCATGACACCTCCAGTTGAAAGCAGCAGTGAAAGTTTACAATAGCACAGTCACACACTCAAACCATGACACCTCCAGTCTACTACTGAGTGCAGATCACCTGGTGTAGGGTATTCTACTTATATGGCAACAGCCCTTTTATTTGTTCCTGTCAACAACTGTGTCAAAGCCAATACTGATGAGGGAGTCTATCCAAAGTCTACGAAGTAATCCTTCAAGTCACAAGTCTATCAAGTCAGTCCTGCAAGTCACAAGTCTATCAAGTCAGTCCTGCAAGTCTATCAAATCAGTCCTGCAAGCCTGCAAGTCTATCAAGTCAGTCCTGCAAGCCTGCAAGTCTATCAAGTCAGTCCTGCAAGTCACAAGTCTATCAAGCCTGTCCTTCAAGTCATAAGTCAGTCCTTCATGTCACAAATCTATCAAGCCAGTCCTTCAAGTCAGAAATCTATTAAGTCAGTCCTTTAAGTCACAAGTCTATCAAGTCGGTCCTTCAAGTCACAAGTCTGTAAGTCGGTCCTTCAAGTCATAAGTCTATCAAGTCGGTCCTTTAGGTTACAAGTCTATCAAGTCGGTCTTTTAGGTCCCAGGAACTGACCATTGCTGCCGGTGCCCTGAAGACCTGCGTCATGTTGGGCTGGCCGAAGGCTGGCTGACCCAGGGGCGGTGTTGATGATGCCGGTGGTCCCCCAGGTGTGGGGCCGCGGAAGTTGGGGTTGATGTGGATGTTGTGAGGCCTGGGAGGGGAGGCGGACATTGGCAGGCCAGGCCTGGAGGAAAGAGGCAAAAGCACAGTGCAGCGGAACACATCCCTTCACACGCACACAATAACGGACACAAGGAACGCAGTCCAAGACTTAACCAGGTCCACTCTGCATGGACGCCCTGTACTGTGCTAAGAGTGGTGCAGAATCAACAAACCATGCAACAGCTGTCAAATGTTTTTCACTCCTGTTGATTGTTGAAGTTTCTCTGGCACAAAACACACACACTCTTTGACCAACAGCAACATAAAAAATATAAAATATACTGTCATCAAAAACCACATACATCAACAAAGACCACACAGCAGGAACTGCTGCAACACTGACCCCCCCCCCCCCCCCCCCCCACTTCCAAGTGCCTAACCAGGTGGTACCTAAGCTGGGGATGCTGTGATGGTGCTTGAGGCCGTGGCTGAAGAGGGTGACCTGGGGGCAGTTGTCCCGGCATCAAAGTAGCCATCCCGCCCTGCTGCGGGGCACCCATGTTGAACTTGAACATCCCCTCCTGGTTCGGCACCAGCAGCCTGTTGCCCTGGCCCTGCTGCAGCCTGTTGCCCTGCTGCAGCCTCATCAGGGGCTGGGGGCACATGGGCCCGGCACTGGGTCGACCCATAAACTGCTGCGCCATGGACCGGTCCCCTGGGTGCGGCAAGCGACTGGCGTCTCGCCCCATGAGAGGTGTGGGGAGTCCCTGGGGACGCATCTGGTTGTGAGGGAAGGGAGAAGCAAAGGGATGCTGTCGGCCGCGATTGGCACGCATGGGACCGCCTCCCTGTCGGTTGTCGCCGTGGTCCTGGCGACCGCCACGGAAACCTCCTCGTTGCTGACCCCAGCCCCTCCCTCTATTGTTGTTGTTGTAGCGCCCTCTGTCTCGGCTTCTATTGTCGGGAAACTGGTCCAGTTGAGCCTGCTGCTCTGCAGACACCTCTGTTGACAAAGGAGGCTGCTTCAGTCCAAGAGTGTATCAAGTATATCAAACAAGTACTCAGGAAGGCCAGCTGCTTGGTGTTAGAAGACCCAGTGAACCATGATGGCTGCACAGAACAGTTTGTTAAAGCCCTGTTCAATGTGCATGGCACGTTTAACTTTAAGCTGGAAGAGGAATGGGAAAACTGCATGTTGAATAGGCAAACATTATTTCAGGAATTGGGCTGGGAAGTATGCATATAATCACAAAACACACACATAGTGGCACACACACACTCACACAAAGAGTGACCCATCAAACACACCAGCCATCATATTATTAAACATACACACATGTAACATACCAAGAGTGTCTGGAATGTCAGTTCTTGATTTGACCTTTGAAACGCTGATCATATTGGATCGCTCGCTTTTGAAGCGCCCTCTACGGTGTTTCTCTCCATCACTGTCTTCACTTTCACTTTCGCTGTCCCCTGTAGCTTCAACTGTTGAGATATTCTGCATGGAGAAACACACGCACACAAATTTGACACCATGCTCAACAGTAACAGTAACATGTGGTAAATGGATGTCAATCCTGTGATTTTTCACAAAAGTCAGAATTTACCACATTATTTCACACTGATGGCAAAAGTACAGGTCCATAATACAGGCTTATGTTAAACAAAGCAAGAAATCATCAAATGAGCCACATTTCTGACTTTGGTTGTGCGTGCTAAAATGGATGTGTAACACGTAGGTAAGGTTACTGCATTCAGAATTTCAAAGACCTCACTTAAACAACAGACAGGAAGACCAGAATGCACCCACCTGGTTATCTGATTCGTCTTGAGCATAGGAGAGTGAGGACTCTGTGTGGGACGCTTCCTGTGGCTCCTCCTGGATGACATCTCTCTCTGCTGTGTTGAAGTCCGCCACCTCATCTGGACACACAGGTAAATCAGTCAACAATCTTCAGCCACGCCATGGCACAGATAACGTAACAAACATGACAAGTGACAGCACTGTCCTCTCTTGTGTTGGCGTCAGCCACATCATGGTACAGATAACATTGTAACAAACATGACAAGTGACAGCACTGTCCTCTCTTGTGTTGACGTCAGCCACGTCATGGCACAGATAACATTGCAACAAACATGACAAGTGACAGCACTGTCCTCTCTTGTGTTAATGTCAGCCACGTCATGGCACAGATACCATTGTAACAAACATGACAAGTCACAGTACTGTCCTCTCTTGTACTGACATCAGCCACGTCATGGCACAGATAACATTGCAACAAACATGACAAGTGACAGCACTGTCCTCTCTTATGTTAATGTCAGCCACGTCATGGAACAGATAACATTGTAACAAACATGACAAGTCACAGTACTGTCCTCTCTTGTACTGACATCAGCCACGTCATGGCACAGATAACATTGTAACAAACATGACAAGTGACAGCGCTGTCCTCCCTTGTGTTAATGTTAGCCACGTCATGGCACAGATACACTGTAAACAAAAAAGACAACTTGTGTTGACATCAGCCAGAACATCACAGTACAGGTAACACTGTAAGTAAAAAAGAACTTGTGGTGTCATCAGCCAAAACATCACAATACAGATAACACTGTAACTAATAAAGGACAGGTGACAGCACTGTCCTCTCTTGTGTTGAAAGCCACATCAGGGCACACACAAGACAATCGGCCAGCCCACAAACAAGAGATAACCACAAAATTCACACAAGCATGACGGGTCAAAGTACAAACAATAATTTAAAACATATCAACTAAAGTCAGTGGAACTGTGAATATCAAATCAAGAGACAGTATTTAAAATGTACCTTCCTGAAGTTAAAAAAGAAGAAAACTGTTACTCCTACATTGCAACTCCAGTGCATTCGCACGAAAGTTCTATTAACTATCTGCATTATTCTCCCTCCCCAAAATAAGTAAATGAATAAATAAGTCAGGAAGCTAACTCCAGAGTTTATCTTCAACTTTGGGGCTTTGCCACTCCGTTACCAATGTAATATTTTATTATTAATAAAGGTTTGGACACAGGCATCCCATGTGATGTGTGTGTGGGTTTGTGTGTGCATGTGTATGTGTAACTGTGAATCTGCATAGGTGTGTCGTTGTGTGTGTGTGTGTGTGTGTGTGCGTGTGTGTTCCACTGACATCCCCCTATTACAGTGATATTTGCCCCCCACTTACTGTCATACTCCACGTGGACGTCATCAGTCTGTGGCAAGTCATCGTTGTAGTCCAGCTGCTCATTCTCCTCCTCCAGACCATCGTTCTTGTTGACCTCAAAGTGGTCGTCCCCCACCACCAACTCCTCTATCTCCTCTTCGTCAACACCAATCTCCAGCAACTCGTCCTGCACATCCAACCAACTCTCTCTTACGGACCTTCCTCATAACCACCATCCTCCACATCCAACTCTCTCTTAGTCTTAAGGACCTTCCTCATCACCACCAACCTCCACACCCTACTTTCTCTTATGGACCTTCCTCATCACCATCAACGTCCATTCCAGCAAACCCTACTCTCCTGTAAAGTCATCAACACCAATCCCCAGAAATTTCTATGTGATCTTCTATGTACAACAATCACACAAAGTTTTGTCTGATGAAAACTTTTCAACTTCAAGAGAATAAAACCATCAGTTAAACTGTTCTGACAATGAGGTTGTGGTAACCTTAAAAATAAACCTCGATTACTGAAACCAGTATTTAAAGATGAGGCACAATACAGATTTATTTAAATTGTTACTATCAGTGTCACAGTCACCATGCTAACATTTTGTAAGATTTTATTGAGACAAGTCATGACAAAGACATGGTGGTGCTAGTGGAACAACCTTTTTTCTGTGATATAAGCAATTTACACATGAGTCAAAGGTCAAGGAATTTTGCAACTTTCAAAGTGAAAAACTGCTGTGTGTATATTTTCAATTCCATTCCTATGTACAGGACCCATGATGCCTCTTAAGCCCAGTTCCCCTTTAACCTAAAATAATCTGTGTGTTTTAAGTTCAGTCCCCCTGTAACCTGACACAATCACTGTGTTTCATGCAAGCCACACACACACACACACACACACACACACACACACACACACACACACACAGAGTGAAGAGTGACTTGCCTGTTGGTCCTCAAAGCCTCCTTGGTCTCCAGCCCTGTCAACAAATCAACTGCCACATCAGCCAAGTAACACACTGAGGTGGGGGCAGCCAAGTAACACACTGAGGTGGGGGCAGCCAAGTAACACACTGAGGTGGGGGAAGCCAAGTAACACATTGAAGTGGGGGCAGCCAAGTAACACACTGAAGTGGGGGCAGCTAAGTAACACACTGAGGTGGGGGCAGCCAAGTAACACACGAGGTGGGGGCAGCCAAGTAACACAGAGGTAGGGGCAGCCAAGTAACACACTGAGGTGGGGGGAGCCAAGTAACACACTGAAGTGGGGGCAGCCAAGTAACACACTGAGGTGAGGGCAGCCAAGTAACACACTGAGGTGGGGGCAGCCAAGTAACACACTGAGTTGGGGGCAGCCAAGCAACACACTGAGGTGGGGGCAGCCAAGTAACACACTGAGGTGGGGCAGCCAAGTAACACACTGCGGTGGGGGCAGCTAAGTAACACACTGAGGTGGGGGCAGCCAAGTAACACACTGAGGTGGGGGCAGCCAATACCACGTAGCACATCGAGGTGGAGGCAGCCAAGTAACACTGAGGTGGGGGCAGCCAAGTAACACCAAGTAACACACTGAAGTGGGGGCAGCTAAGTAACACACTGAGGTGGGGCAGCTAAGTAACACACTGAGGTTGGGGCAGCCAATACCATGTAACACATTGAGGTGGGGGCAGCCAAGTAACACACTGAGGTTGGGGCAGCCAATACCATGTAACACATGGAGGTGGGGGCAGCCAAGTGACACACCGAGGTGGGGGCAGCCAAGTAACACTCTAAGGAGGGGGCAGCAAAGTAACACCAAGTAACACACTGAGGTGGGGGCAGCTAAGTAACACCACATAACACACTGAGGTGGGGCAGCCAAGTAACACACCGAGGTGGGGCAGCCAAGTATCACACTGAGGTGGGGGCAGCTAAGTAACACACTGAGGTGGGGACAGCCAAGTTGCAAGTGTACTGAAACATTTTTTTTAAAGCCACAGATCTTTCTCTGTAGCCACACAGACTAATGTGTGACCACCAGCTGTCTGGCCATTAAATGCTCTGGTCATCAGCTGTCTGGCCATTAAATGCTCTGGTCATCAGCTGTCTGGCCATTAAATGCTCTGGTCATCAGCTGTCTGGCCATTAAATGCTCTGGTCATCAGCTGTCTGGCCATTAAATGCTCTGGTCATCAGCTGTCTGGCTTTTTAAACTCTGTGACTACCAGCTGTCTGACTTTTAAACTCTGTGACTACCAGATGTCTGACGTTTAAACTCTGTGACTACCAGCTGTCTGACTTTTAAACTCTGTGACTACCAGCTGTCTGACTTTTAAACTCTGTGACTACCAGATGTCTGACTTTAAACTCTCTGACCACCCGTTATCTGGCTTTTAAAGTCAACTGTTCCAGTACAAGCACTGTATCCCTCACTCTGCCTTTGTCGCCAAGCCCTGAAGAGCCAAGTGACACAAACTGACATGCTGCAAAACCAAGGGAACCACTAAGGAGAGAAATCCCTTATTTTTCAAAGTTTTGCATCTGCTTTGGTGTTGGTGTTTTTTCCAATTTTCTTTGCAAGATTTCAGCCCCAAATTTGCCATTCCAGAAAACATTGCTAAAAGAATTAACTTTGACTTTCGCTGGTTTTGCTTTTGTATTTTGCTTCCTCTGAAAAAACCCTGTTCTCCTTCGGATGGCCAGTGGCCGAACCTCTGAAGACTAGAAACTTGACCAATTCCCATGACTGCTGCCAAAATGAGGCATTGTTGACTAAATACAGTCAAAGCCCACTGATATGATCAGCTGGCCAAAAGGTGGTTGTATAATGGGTTGCTTGCTGGACCAGGTGTCACTGTGTGGGTCAACGCTGTGAAACAATAGTAATGGCAGTACTGCATGGGGTGACAGAACATAGGAACACTAACTCACTCATCATGCAGACACAAAGATGCCTCTGTACTCATAATTCAAATAGTTTGGGACAGGAAAACAGGCATACACAGGGCAAAATGGCTGCAATTTGAGTGCCTGTATTAAGTGTTTTTTTATTTTTATTTGACCAGATAAGTTGTTAAGCAGGTTTCATCAGGACATGGCTATATCACTGGTACAGTGTACAAACCCTGAGTCATGTGCCTGCAGGTAGTTGGCGTCGGTGCCATCATCATCACCCAGTCCCAGCAGAGCTTCTTCATCGATCTCATCATCTTCATTCTAAAATTAGGAAGGAAAAAACAACAAATAACCCAACTTAAGTCCCTGAAGAATTGAACAAATGCCACAGTTTTGAAAATTATTGACAATGATCGCTGTAAAACAAAATTTTCAGTGCATGCATATGCCTCACATCCGACATATATGGGAGAGTGTATGTATGTTTATGACTAGCATGAGCATCTGTGTGAGACTGAGAGAGAGGTGTGTATGTCACTGAGAGAGTGTGTGTATGTGTGTGTGTGTGTGTGGATGTGTGTGTGTGTGTGTGTGCACACGTGCATGCAGGAATCATTCTGGCGGTGACAAGGCATTGACAGATCAAGTTTCCCTGGTCTCCAACAGTACCTCTCAGAAGACAGCTAGTGTCAAACAAGTATAACTGTCTTCAACAGTACCATGAAGGAAACAAGTTGGCATTAAGTGTAACATTAACAAAGTACCCTTAGTCTGAGCAGCAGCAAGTATGCACATGTGACAGGTTTGGGAACAAACTTGAGCAAATGAAGCACAACCACTTACCTTGAAGGCGCTGATTCCTCCATCATTCATCAAGAGATCCTCCTCGTCACTAAAGGGCAAACAATGAAACTATTCAAAGAAACACTAGTGATGGCTGTCAGTGCCAGTCCAACTCTACACTAATATCATGTGCAACACAGTCACACAGGACACACTGACAGGATCCACAAGAGAAGACAAGAGACAGACCTTAAAACAGGCTGACAGACACTGAGACAGGCTGACAAACACTAAGACAGGCTGACAGGTGCTGAGACAGGCTGGTAGACACTGAGACTGGCTGACATACACTAAAACAGGCTGACAGACACTGAGACAGGCTAACACTAGTGACAGACACTGAGACAGGCTGACATACATACATTAAAACAGGCTGACAGACACTAAGACAGGCTGACAGACACTGAGACAGGCTGACAAACACTAATACAGGCACACGGAAGATTTTTCAGATATATATTGCACTGACTGACTCTCCTTAACCTTTGGCATGCTAAATTCGCCTGTGAATTATACCCCTTGAGCTGAATTATTTACTAAGTAGCTGAATGAAGTTGCACTAACCATGTCTGAAAGTTTGTAACTTTTCTAATTTTTATGTTACGTGCGATGATGCATGAAACTTTGCATATTTATGGTAGACATCATCACCTTGATCTGTGTGTTTGATTTCGAAAAATGAAAGTTTGTTGTCCATTATGCTGTCTGATTTAGTAAATATGCACATTAAAAAAAAAAAAAACAAAAATTCAATACTTCAGGAGCTCAATTTTTTTTAAATATAAAACTGGGAAGTCACACTCATACCCACAGTCAAGATACTGTAAAACGTGCCTAAAGTACAACGTCCACTACTTCAGAATAGGTAATGCTGCTCAAAATGAGGCTGGTGCCACCTTTCCCAGGCACAGCAACTCTCATTTCTACCACAGGCATCAAGAAAAGCTGTCAGACAAAAGTAAAACTAAAAGCACTAAAACCTGACCCAAAAGTCAAATGTATTGTATTACGACAATAAACAATATGAGTTTTTTGTTGTTTTTGTTTTTAACCATTTGTCACAAGTGTTTGGATCTTGTTTAAGAATGCAAGCACAGTAACAGTCAACCCTGTTTTAGATTTAATTTTTTCTTTAAAAAGAATAGGGGAAAAGAAAAGAAAAGAAAAAGTAGTAAAACTAAAACATACCTTTCCCAGCCAGTATTGGCCGTTCTTTTCCGTGACATTTCTGGCTACTGCAAACGGGGCTGAACAGCAATTCAGTGGTGTACAGTGGGTGACGGGCTCTGTGACCGACTGGTGTTTCATGTGGCAAACAGTATTGGTAATGGTCCAACAGCCCTGCAATGGAAAGTAAAGGTATATTAAATTATTATTACTGAACAAGTCACTTTTCTTGACATTTTCCATCACACTGAACATTATCTGATTATGTTTCAAGTGTGGGGAATCATTACCAACCTGCTCCAGTCTTATCCTAACAAGAAACAGTACACATGACATAGTACTGCATACATGTACTGATGTAGTATGATGTACACTATTCTTTCCTCTTTTTCTTGCAAACACCCTTTTAATTAGCATGCTAACCTCCCTTGGCATATGAAAATGGTAAAAGTGATGTTGCATCCATGGATGAGAAAGGTATACACAATGTAATGATACTGATCATAGTAAAAATAGCAATCAGGTGCATAATATATTAAATCCCATCTGAACGAGAGTTCAAAATGCAGTACAGTAAGATTTAAGAATGACTGTGCAGAACTTGAAGATACTTGAACTGTCCAGGAAAGCTGACGGTTTGCATAAGCCTGATGAGGGAGAACACAGCAACACCTCCCATGTCCAGTGTATCACTCACTGACTCAGTACTGAAGGGATGCTAAAGGCAAGCAGCAAAACACTAACTGGCTAAAATCAGAGCAATCTGCTGGCCTGAATGCTATTCTTATCAGACTGATGTAACTTTGTTTTTCTGATAAAACACAAGCACAACTCCAAATCTGCCAACATGGGAAGTTCAGCCCCCCCCCCCCCCCCCCCCCCCAATTTGCCAAGAAGGGAAGTTCAGAACCCCCACCTCCTGCACAACTCCAAATCTGCCAAGAAGGGAAGTTCAGCCATCCCACCCCCACCCAATCCCATATAACTGGCTATTGTTGCTGAAAGTGTCACTATCAAGTATCATAGTTCATACAATACATGGAGGCAATGATGTAAAAAAATCATTAAAAAATCCAACAACAAGTATAAAAAACACACTGTGTGCTGTGCGTAACACAAATACAGAAATAAGCAGGTGATTCAGGTAATTCCACAATCTGTGCTCATCACACAATTTCCAACTGTGTAGAAGTACTAGAACAGCTCTATAGATTAGATGACAGTAATGTAAGTTAGTGCTTAGTGTAAGATCACTACTAGTACTAACCAGTAAGTTATGTGTAGCATTACTACTATACTAGCATTATAATTTATAGTAGCAATAATAATTAATATCATGTTAATTTGTTTTACTGGTCAACATACCAAAAACGTATGTCCATGGCATGTCAGATGCTTTATTCTGTACCACTACCACCACCACTGTGTACCACTACCAGTTTATTCTGTACCACTATCACTGTATACCACTACCAGTTTCTTTTGTACAACTACCACTGTGTACCACTATCACTGTATACCACTACCAGTTTATTCTGTACCACTACCAGACATCAAGACGATTGTGTCACAAGCCTTATTCCTTCCTTTCTCCTGAGGTGAACCCTTCCCCCTCACATCACTGTCATGGTTATCTGGGCATTAAAATTTATTTATAATTATCTATCTGATTCTGAGCTGACCCTGTGTGGTTGATGGGATGTTAAAATTCAAGAGCTAACTAGATCAAGCCATGAGTGTCAAGAGCTAACTAGATCAAGCCAAACGCCTTATTCCTGAATTCCTACCCTCATCCTCATCCTGAGGTCACCCTCTGTGGTTGACACTAATGACAGGACTTTAATTTCCAGGAACAAAATAGATCATGTCAAAAACTCAAATGCCTTTAAATTCCATACCTGAGGTGACCCTGTGCGGTTGATGCCAATGATGGGATGTTAAAATTCCAAGAACTAACTGGATGTAGTCAAATGCCTTATTCCTTACCCGTGTCCTGAGGTGACCTTGCGTGGTTGATGCCAATGATGGGCTGTTAAAATTCCAAGAACTAACTGGATGTAGTCAAAATTTATGCCTTTAAGTTATTCCTGACTTGTATCCTTAGGTGACCCTGCGTGGTTGATGGGGCTTTAAAAGCCAAGAACCAGCTTAGTAAACTAGATCAGTAGATGTGCTAGTCACAGTACCGCTTCAGGAAAATCAGTTTCACAATCACAGCATCCCACATCTGGCACATAGCCTGTCACTAGTGACACTGACAGCCACTGCCTCTGCTCAAAATCAAATGATGTCTGCAGAATCTCTGCTGTTTATCTTACAACACCACTGGCTTAACTGACAATGACATTATTAAGGATCCCCTCATGGTCACAATTACTGAATTAGACAGTATGGGCAGAGGTCTTCTTCTTCCATATACTGTATCATTTCCTACCTTTTCATGATTTTGAAGACTCTGACTTAGTCAGTTAGTGTGAGTCTGTGACTCTAAAGTCTGATAGTTTTTTATGCATTCTGGGTTACTTTGATGTTTCAATAATCTGCTGAACTTTGACAATGTCAATGACATGGACTATAGGGCTTGACTTAGTTTATGTGCATAGAAAACAAACTAGAATATTCATAAATTTATCAGTATGTGATTATTATTATTTTCACTTTTTTTCTTCTTCATAATTTATTATATATATATATATGTAATTGTAAACACACGGAGGACCACAGTCTGAAGGACTTTTACTCAGTGCCAATAATTTTCGTATCGCCGGTTTATTTCCGTACCGCTTGTGCTTAAAACAGTAATAGACTTCACGGGAGCTAACCCCACCAGTCTACTGCCCGGAGCGACACATCCCAATTTTCGTGTAGCCTACAAAGTACTTATTTCTTCCACTTCCAGGCTTGACTAATTGTAGTAATTCATTCGATACATGATTAATCGGTCAACAAAACTAAGCAATACTGACAGAGCTCGACACAAATGCAGGCGAGCAAGAACGCGTATTTACATAAACAATACGGAAATGTGAACTGAAGGGGGTACGGTAACTAGCACATCTCAAGAACAATTCCTTTCCCGTGGACCTGGATTTAAAATTTTAATGCCACGCAGAAACCATTGTGCAGAAAATACGGTGACGTGCACCCCAAACTTGCCGTTTAGTTTAGCAAAATGTTTTAATTATATACGTGTGCATACAGATACCTACAAGACGCAAACATGAATCCTGCAAAGTTAATAAATAACCAACCACACTTACCTTCCCAGCGTAAAGTGCCTCCACAAAATGGCGTACCGGAGCAATTACCGAGAGTGCTTTCCCCTGAGTTGCATTCGTGAGCAACCTGTGCAGCTGGACCCATCAGCGTTAGGATGGATGTGCGCCATGTGTCTTTTTTCCCCTTCTCTCTCTCTCTCTCTTTTTTCTCTCTCTCTCTCTCTCTTTTTTCTTCTTCTTTCTCCCCCCCCCCCCCCCTTTCTTTCTTTCTTTTTCTCGGCCTGTCGCTGTGTGCGTGGAGGGGAGGGGAGGGGTGGGGGGCGGTTATTAAAAAATAAATAAATATGGGGCCCACTTAACAGATTTCTGATGTTTTGTAGCCTATGTCAATAATGTGTGTGTGACTCACTGACGTGTGATGAATTTCCAGTCACTGTCGTTTCAAACGACGATTCAGTGCCGATTTATGGCGTGAGAATGAATCGGCTCGCACTTTATAGGACAAAATCAGTTCAGTGAATGTTCATTCACTGTAACTGAGCATTCGTTGGTAATCCGGCACTGACCCCCACCCCCACCCCCTCCTAGCCAAGGCGGTGCCGAGGGCCGGGTCATGAGTTAGCCACTGAGCAGGCAGAAGGACTGGCTCAAACTCCAAGCACTGGTTCACGACGTAAGAAGGATTAGTGCCGGAAAGCGATGCTCGGAGCGTGAGACTGACTCCGCGGCTGAGTATGCAACTGTGTATACATGTACTAATCCCCCGAGATCCCATTTGCTGTTACTGCTGCGCACGCAGCCGGCGTGTGTGGATGTGTCTCGCATATTTTTTTGTGAGCTATGCTCAGTTGTTGTGTTGTTTGCGGGTTCCGCTTCATGCCGGGTACAGCACAGTATGAAGTACTGACTGGATGTAATACACAACTTCAGTGATCATTTTTGTTAAAAGGCGAGGTTTTCCGGCTTTGTGGTTTGTCATGGATAGGTCTAGTTTCCTTAGTTTCCGTCGTTCTTCAATCCTTTCGTCCCTCCATGTATCCTTCCATTCGTCCCTCCATGTGTCCTTCCATTCGTCCCTCCATGTGTCCTTCCATTCGTCCCTCCATTTGTCCTTCCTTTCGTCCCTCCATATGTCCATCCATTCGTCCCCCCATTTGTCCTTCCATTTCGTCCCTCCATGTGTCCTTCCATTCCTACACTGCAGGGGATACGGTCCTTCCATTCGTCCCTCCATTCATTCTTCCATTCGTTCCTCCATTTGTTCTTCCATTCGTCCCTCCATTCGTTCTTCCGTTCGTCTCTCCATTCGTTCTTCCATTTGTCCCTCCATTTGTCCTTCCATTCGTCCCTCCATTCGTTCTTCCATTTGTCCCCCCATTCGTTCTTCCATTCGTCCCTCCATTCGTTCTTCCATTCGTCCCTCCATTCGTCCATCCCTGTGTCCTTCCAGTCATAACCGTGTCCCCTGCAGCGTGACTACAAATTCAACGTGAAGTACCGTTAACTCTTTATTTGCTTCTTCCCTCTGGGTGCAAACAAGGCATCAATGCACACAGCTTACAGACGATGCACATACATATCAGCTCAACACTCAGCCAAGAAACAGAAAATACCTCTTTGTTTCTACAAACACGAAAGGGCGCATTACGTATGTTGCATGATCATCGCGGTAAAACTGTTGACGTGGAATTATATATCCCAATATTCAAAGGGGTTGAAGACCCGAAATGGTGACTGTCAGTAGTATGAACCATTCCAAGATGCAGCAGTGGAGTTGACGTTTTGTTGTTTGGGATTGTCCAGATACAGTGTCATGTTCATGTCCAGACTGAACTGCATGCATGACTTACAGTAAGACTTGACATCTTTGCGGACCCATTTGCTGATGTCCAGTGTGGAACTAGCCCTAGTCAGTGTCGCCCCCACCCACATACCCCTACAGTCCGTCCCTGTCAGACTTGGACTCTTCCAACTCCCACGCTCTGCGAGACAGGGCCGCATCCATTCACATTTTTTGTTTTGGTTTATGTTCGTAGTATGTGTGTGTGTGTGTGTGTGTGTGTGTGTGTGTGTGTGTGTGTGGTGTGTGTGGAGCGGGGGTTAAAAGATCGCTCTGATCTATAAAGAATATCTTTAAAGGTGCGTGGGGTAAAATAAAGGGGGGGGGGGGGGGGTAGAAGTTAACCGAAGAAGAAAAGAAAAAAGATGCACGAGGTAAGGGGGGGGGGGGGGGTCAGGGGGAGGGGGGCTTAGTGGTTCGGACAGGTACCGAAGGCTACAGCCCGTGTGTAACACACTACGTAAGCTACACTTTGTTCTTGCATTTTAGCGTCCCGTCAACCGCACAGGGCCACCACAGGAAGTAGACTTGGCTTACACAGCCTTACAACGCCTACTTTCACATTCGTGGCATAACCTTTCTTCTTTTTTTCTTTTTTCTTTTTTCCTTTTTTTCTTTCTTTCTTCTTCTTCTTCTTCTTCTTTCTGTTATCTTTTTTATATGACAGCGGGAATTTACCACGAGTTTTAACAGGCTTAGGAGTAAGACACTGGTTCAGTTTGACTCTCCTATTTACATAGTGCAAATTGAGCGGTCATGAATACATTTGTGGCACGTGTTCTGTGTTCTGTGCGGAGGGGGGGGGGGGGGGGGGGGGGGGAACTGCACGTGGCCCGGAATGAGACTGGTCAGTGATATTTGGCCAGTAAAGGCACAGGGTGGGAGTGTCTGCTCATCAAGATGAAATATCTGCTAGCCTACAGCGTTGGTTCGTAGTTTGTTTCTGTTACTTTGTTATTAATACCCGTAAGCTTCTAGGCTAAGTGTTCATGCAACAGAAAGCACAGAATCGTAGAACTTAGAAACAAAAAATGATGCCTATAATTGTAATTACATCTGCATGACCCCCACCCCATTCAAACAACAACAACAGCAACAAAAACCACCACCACCACAACAACAACAAACTCACCACAGACGGATCTCATTAATTCACTACAACATGTTGCAATGTTTACTGTCTCTGTGACGAGGAATAATAAAAGTGTATTCAGAGTCGGACTGATCAAATTCTGAGAGGCAGCAAAATATTTATCATTCTGACAACACGCAACAACACACTATCCCCAGCGACCCGACTTTGCATGACTCCTATATGATTATCATTATAAACAAAAGCAGGCAAAATTGGATTGACTGTAACGTCAAGACCTATTTTTAAAATAACCTTGAATCCAAAGCAACGGCTGGTGCCTGTTTGGGTCACAGGCACGTGACATAGGCCAGTTTCAATGTGATATCGAATTCCCCACTACAGTGGCGAAAGATCCTGTATCTGTGACATAAAAACATCAACAGCTGTCAGATGCCTGTTGTTCCAACACCTCCAAGGTGGCAGCAGCAGGCACTAAACAACATTAACTTCCTAATATGATGAAAATCAAAAATGCCAAGACCCAGAGAGAAAGGAGACAGCACTAACTTTTTGAAATGATGAAAACCGGACATGGCACGACCCAGAGAGAAAGGGGACAGCACTAACTTTTTGAAATGATGAAAACCGGACATGGCACGACCCAGAGAGAAAGGGGACAGCACTAACTTCTTAAATGATGAAAACCCGACATGACACGACCCAGACAGAAAGGGGACAGCACTAACTTCCTGAAATGACGAAAACCGACATTGCACGACCCAGAGAGAAAGGGGACAGCACTAACTTCTTGAAAGTGATGAAAACCCGACATGACACGACCCAGACAGAAAGGGGACAGCACTAACTTCCTGAAATGACGAAAACCGACATTGCACGACCCAGAGAGAAAGGGGACAGCACTAACTTCCTTAATGATGAAAACCGACATGCACGACCCAGAGAGAAAGGGGACAGCACTAACTTCCTGAAATGATGAAAACCGACATGCACGACCCAGAAGAAAGGGGACAGCACTAACTTCCTGAAATGATGAAAACCGACATTGCACGACCCAGAGAGAAAGGGGACAGCACTAACTTCCTAAATGATGAACCCATTGCCGACTCGAGAAAGGAACCCCTAACTTCCTGAAATGTTGAAAATCCACATTGCAGACCCGGGTAAAGGGACGTACAACCAAAAGGTACCTGACTCATGCACCTTTCCTGCTGCTTATCTGTCACACATCTTTCACCCCGTGATCCTTGTCCGGTTTATACTTCTCTGCCTGAATTTTGGCCGCCCCCCCCCCCCCCTCCTTCCCCTATTCGGCAAAGGCTGCAACTCGAACCGTTGCTTCCTGAACCGCTATTCATTTCATCATCACAACTACCACCACCACCACCACCCAAAGCTTTAAAAAAACAAAAACAAAACAAACAGACTTCAGGACAAATTTGAACTCCAGCAGGTGTACAGGTAAGCAGAATTGGAGAACACGCCATCACAAAAGTGAATCAATCTGTGGCCTTTCTCGCCGAGTTCATTGAGCTTTAACCCTGGCCACAAGAAGCTAGACTAGTCATCATAGCTAAATTGTGATCTAAAACCTTCAGTTCTGAGGTCCTATCAGTTCACACACACACACACACACACACACACACACACACACACACACCACACACACACACACACACACACACTGTTCCCCATAAGAAGCAGTGAAGCAGGCAGCCTGTCAGTACCAAACAAGTCTCATCAGTCAGTGTAAGTGAAGGCTTTCCCTCCACAGTGATTGTCTCTATCTGTTAGCAGCCAACAATACACAGGGCTACCAGCCACGGTGATCCTGTCTCTACCGGCCTGGTAACCAGCCACAGTGATCCTGTCTCTACCGGCCTGGTGACCAGCCCCACTGATCCTGTCTCTACCAGCCTGGTTACCAGCCACGGTGACCCTGTCTCTACCCGCCAGGCTACCAGCCACAGTGATCCTGTCTCTACCGGCCTGGTGACCAGCCATAGTGTCTCTACCGGCCTGGTAACCAGCCACACTGATCCTGTATCTACCAGCCTTGTTACCAGCCACGGTGACCCTGTCTCTACCCGCCTGGTTACCAGCCACAGTGATCCTGTCTCTACCGGCCTGGTGACCAGCCATAGTGTCTTTACCGGCCTGGTAATCAGCCACACTGATCCTGTCTCTACCGGCCTGGTGACCAGCCACATTGATCCTGTCCCTACCGGCCTGGTTACCAGCCACACTGATCCTGCCTCTACCGGCCTGGTTACCAGCCACGGTGATCCTGTCTCGGCCTGGTTACCAGCCACACTGTTCCTGTCTCTACCATCCTGGTTACCAGCTACACTGATCCTGTCTCTACCGGCCTGGTTACCAGCCACATTGATCTTGTCTCTACCGGCCTGGTGACCAGCCACATTGATCCTGTCTCTACCGGCCTGGTTACCAGCCAGTGGTCCTGCCTCTACCGGCCTGGTTACCAGCCACAGTGTCTCTACCGGCCTGGTAACCAGCTACACTGATCCTGTCTCTACCGGCCTGGTTACCAGCCACGGTGATCCTGTCTATACCGGCCTGGTTACCAGACACAGTGATCCTGTCCCTACCTGCCTGGTTACCAGCCACACTGACCCTCTCTCTACCAGCCTGGTTACCAGACACAGTGATCCTGTCTCTACCGGCCTGGTAACCAGCCACACTGATCCTGTCTCTACCGGCCTGGTTACCAGCCACGGTGATCCTGTCTCTACCGGCCTGGTTACCAGACACAGTGATCCTGTCCCTACCTGCCTGGTTACCAGCCACACTGACCCTCTCTCTTTACCGGCTTGGTTACCAGCCACGGTGATCCTGTCTCTACCGGCTTGGTTACCAGCCACGGTGATCCTGTCTCTACCGGCCTGTTGGCAGCTAACACCACACAGGGTTACAAGCTTGAATCATGGACAGTGTTATTTCCCTTCCCACAAAACGTAGTCTAAAGATCCTCTCACACCAGCCACCTCAACCGTCCAGTCTTTGCTCAGTCTCTCAAAGGCTGCGATTAGCTGAAACGTATGCTGGCTTATATCTATGTCACAGGTCACAGATTTTTCACAGCTATAAGTTCCGGGGCACAACACTCTGGGCGTCAACTGGCCCAGTATCTGATAGCCAGTTCGACTGGCTAATTGTACAAATGATGAAGAGGAAAGTCGGATGACATGAGCGAGAACTGGGATGTCACCTCCGTCAGAACTAACAGCAACTCGCGTGGCAGCCGATGGCGCACGGTCAGTCTCTCACTCATCTTTTTCGCTTCATATGCTAGCTGTCTCAGCATAGCCACTGGACACTCAGCAGGAACGGTTCCACGTAGTTTACGTTAAACGTGTGGTTTCTATTTTCCGCCTCGGAAGTGGATTACGACAAAGTGTTCCATCATCTTCGCCAGGCCTCGGCGCACCAAGACAATAAACACAAAGCAGTGAGTCTGCTCGAGAGCAGAGAATAGCGCTATATAATAATAATAACAACAACAACAACAACAACAACAACAACAACAATAATAATAATAAAGCTCTCTGTTTATAATCTTTGAGCACAGCCCGGAGAGACAGGGAGTACAGCCACAGCTGAAAGCGTTCCCAGTGATGACATCATCTTGCCGGATTATGGCACTGAGCAAGACAAGGGTGTGCATGTTTAATTTTGAAACACCGTTAAAAAAAATGTGCTTGTTGGCGTAAAGAAAAGAGCTATGTCCTAGGCCACTTAACTGTGAACGTTCATTTTATTTTTTTATTTTTCTGTCTTAAAACCTTTCTGGTGGGCAAGTATGGACATCTAAACCGTAAAGGTCTTAAACCCATCTGGTGGGGAAGTATGGACGTCTACACCGTAAATGTCTTAAAACCCTCTGGAAGGAAAGTATGGACATCTAAACCGTAAAGGTCTTAAAACCATCTGGTGGGGAAGTATGGACGTCTACACCGTAAATGTCTTAAAACCCTCTAGAAGGAAAGTATGGACATCTAAACCGTAAAGGTCTTAAAACCATCTGGTGGGGAAGTATGGACGTCTACACCGTAAATGTCTTAAAACCCTCTGGAAGGAAAGTATGGACATTTACACCGTAAAGGTCTTAAAACCCTTTGGTGGGGAAGTATGGACATCTACACCGTAAAGGAACCAGCCTTCTGTAAACAAGTTTTGTCCATGAAATCCGACCTTCCGCAACAGGTAAAAGGGACCAAAACGTAAGATAACGGTTAGCGGGACTCCCTGTGAAACCCGCCAGCAAGAGTCAACGCTAGCCTGGCGGCCTCTCGAGACCTCTCTGATTGTGTTTATTGGGCCACGACAGCGTGGACCTCTCGCCTCTCTGATCGTGTTCATCGGGCCACGACAGCGTGGACCTCTCGCCTCTCTGATCGTGTTCATCGGGCCACGACAGCGTGGACCTCTCGCCTCTCTGATTGTGTTCATCGGGCCACGACAGCGTGGACCTCTCGCCTGTCTGATTATGTTCATCGGGCCACGACAACGTGGACCTCTCGCCTGTCTGATTGTGTTCATCGGGCCATGACAGCGTGGACCTCTCGCCTGTCTGATTGTGTTCATCGGGCCATGACAGCGTGGACCTCTCGCCTGTCTGATTGTGTTCATCGGGCCACGACAGCGTGGACCTCTCGTGCCACACATCAGAGACGAGCTGAACGTCTTCTTTGGTGGTGCTTTACGTCCACAGAAACCGTATGGCGTATTAGGGGCAGGTGAAGAATGGGATAGGGAATGAGAGCCCAGGCCCACCTCCCTGTTGACACAGCTACTGAACCCTCCACGAGCTGAACAGGCATGGGTGAATTCTAGAGGCACAGGCGAGCTATAGTAGCCTATAGTGCACTCATTGTGTGCAATCTATTCCTTTACCCGTTATTAATGAAGTTGACAGATAGATTGGCGGGCAAAGCAACCCCCCCCCCCCCACCCCCACCAAGTGGCTTGCTTCTCGGAAGATCTGAAATGTTGAGAAGGTTGAAACACCACATGCGGGCACAAAGCTAAGGACATCACACCATCGACCGTCAGGAGGAGAGAGGCGGTGAAAGAGGAAGCGCTAGACGATCTTCCTTGAAAGGACGAGAGGGCCATCGTCAATCAGACGAGCATTGGAAACGTTTGAAAGGCAACGTTGGGGAAACTTCTGACAGACGGGTCAGAAGCAGCCTATGGGCTTTTCCGAGCGCATAGATACTATCTTGAACTGAACTGAACTGAACTGAACTGAATGAAACTAACTTTAGAACTTGAATATAAAATCAAAAGAGCATTTAAAAACAAACAAAAAACACACACGTTAATATTGCGTTTTATCACGATCTCTTCTGCCTGTTTTGGACAAAAGCCGATTAAAGAAGGCTAGTTCCTACTGCGAGTTGGACACGTCTAGGAGCATGCACAGTTTCAACTGCAGGCAAGCGGCAGTCATACCGAAAAAGCGGGAACGCCAGTGTTTCGGTAATTGGAAGCCACGTGTAGTTTCTATTTTCCGCTACGTAACTGGATTAAGACGAAGTGTTGCATCGTCCTCGCCAGGCCTGGTCAGGTCGGCTTGCTCTGCCTCGGCGCACCAAGACTATAAATACAAACTCTATTTATAATCTTGGAGCACAGCGCGGAAAGACGGAGTACAGCCACAGCTGAAAGCGTTCCCTGCATTCCCAGTGATGACATCATCTCGCCGAATTAATAGAAAAATACAAACTACACGTGACTTCGAATAAAGTGACACGGCACACTGGTGCATGATTGTATGGTGTACACAGAACGTGCGCTGAGACGGCAGCAGTTTCACGTGGCACTAGCCAAGGAACTAACAAGGAAACAGCGCTATAACCACTTCGGTGAATACTTAAAACGCGCTGTGCAAAGCTACATTCATTCATTCAGAGTCGCATACGATGAGAGCGCAATCGCTCAGTTCGGAGGCAGAGAACTGCATCATACAGCTGTCACCGAGAAGCGCTTAGGGCTTGTCTCGAAATGAGGCGCTCGACAAGTGTTCATTAAACATTTCTTCCACTTTCTGTTTCTGCCATCTGCGATTACAACGAAGTGGGAAATTTTGAGAGGCGGGAGAGGAGCGCATATGGGCTTTTCCGAGTGCACTGACAGCATCTTAAACCGAACTGAACTGCTATAATATTAGGATCCTGTTTATTATTGACAATATAAGCCGAATGTCGCGCTATGCCACTACTGATGCAATGATCGTGACAGTGAGCTGTGATGATTGGCGAGGGTCAGTCACTTAGAACCGTCCAATCAGCTTGCAGGTCACTTGTAAAACTTGACCTCCGATTCCGTGATGTCCTTGAAGAGCTCGGGCACCTCGTCCATCAAGGACTGGTCGAAGTTGTTCAAGAAGTCGCCGATGTCCCTGATGCACTGCCTCTCCAGTGACCGCATCGTCTCCAGCAGCCTCTTGCCCTGGGCCGTGCCGCTCTCCATCACCTCCTTCCCTTGCTCGTGCATCCGGTACAGGAGATGGCGTCGGTCGGCGCAGGTCTGGGACCCGGATCGGACTCGCCCCTCCGAGGGGGCGGCGGCGGGCGACAGGGTGGTTTTGCCCATGCAGGGCGTCTGGCAGAAGATGAAGGGCTTGAAGACGGAGAGGTCTGGACGGGGGGTGCCGGTGAACCAGTGGACGTCGGGCAGGGAGGAGCCGGGGGGCTGCAGGGCGGACACGTGGCTGCCCATGGTCAGCAGCTCACCGCTCAGGCTGATGCTGCTGTCCTTGTCCCGCAGGATCTCCAGCATGCTGCTCACAGTCAGCTTGCCTGAAGCACACAGTCAGCACGTCAGTCTGTCTGCACCACACAGTCAGCACGTCAGTCTGTCTGTCATCCAGCACCACACAGTCAGCACGTCAGTCTGTCTGCACCACACAGTCAGCACGTCAGTCTGTCTGCACCACACAGTCAACACGTCAGTCTGTCTGCACCACACAGTCAACACGTCAGCCAGCTTGTCTGCACCAGTCATCCAGCACCACACAGTCAGCATGTCAATCTGTCTGCACCACACAGTCAGCACGTCAGTCACCCAGCACCACACAGTCATCCAGCACCACACAGCACGTCAGTCTGTCAATACGTCACAGTCAACACGTCAGCCTGCACCACACAGTCAACATGTCAGTCTGTCTGCACCACACAGTCAACACGTCAGTCTGCAGCACACAGTCAACACGTCAGTCAGCCTCTGTGTGCGTGTGTGTGTGTGTGTGTGTGTGTGTGTGTGTGTGTGTGTGTGTGTGTGTGTGTGGTGTGGTGTGTGTGTGGTGTGGTGTGGTGTGGTGTGGTGTGGTGTGGTGTGGTGTGGTGTGTGTGTGTGTGTGTGTGTGTGTGTGGTGTGGTGTGTGTGTGTGTGTGTGCGTGTGCGTGTGCGTGTGCATGTGTGTATGTGTGCAATCTATTGTTTGATGTGTTTTGATACTAGCGTCTACTGTCACCAGAGAAATGCGTGCCCGAAGAAATGCTTACGTTTCTAACGTAGGATTTAAAGGGATAATAAAGAAATGAGTGGAGGTGAACTGAACAGTTCTTTACTGAAAAGAAGAAGACGATGACGACGGCGACGAAATAGAAGTAGTAAAAGCCGAAGATAAAGAGGGAGATAAGACGAAAGGAAATGGGGGTTTTAACGCCCAGTCAGCCAAGAGGCAGAAGAAGAATAGAAAGAAGAAGCAGAAGGCAAAGGAAGAAGAGGAAGGAGAAGACAAAGAAGAAGGAGAAGACAAAGGAAGAAGAGAAAGAAGAAAGAGAAGAGAAGCAAGAAACAGAAGACAAAAGAAGAAGAGACAGAAGGAGAAGAGAAAGAAGAAGGAGAAGACAAAGGAAGAAGAGACAGAAGGAGAAGAGAAAGAAGAAGGAGAAGACAAAGGAAGAAGAGGCAGCAGGAGAAGAGAAAGAAGAAGGCGAAGACAAAGGAAGAAGAGGCAGAAGGAGAAGAGAAAGAAGAAGGAGAAGACAAAGGAAGAAGAGGCAGAAGGAGAAGAGAAAGAAGAAGGAGAAGACAAAGGAAGAAGAGCAGAAGGAGAAGAGAAGAAGAAGGAGAAGACAAAGGAAGAGAGCAGAAGGAGAAGAGAAAGAAGAAGGAGAAGACAAAGGAAGAAGAGGCAGCAGGAGAAGAGAAAGAAGAAGGAGAAGACAAAGGAAGAAGAGGCAGCAGGAGAAGAGAAAGAAGAAGGCAGAAGACAAAGGAAGAGAGGCAGAAGGAGAAGAGAAAGAAGAAGGAGAAGACAAAGGAAGAAGAGACAGAAGGAGAAGAGAAAGAAGAAGGAGAAGACAAAGGAAGAAGAGGCAGCAGGAGAAGAGGAGCAAGCAGCAGAAGCAATGCTGACCCCCTTTGGCCTTGTTCTGCAGCAGAGCTCTGCCGCACTGCAGTCTGCTGGTCGGCTGCTGTTTGTCGGAGAGCGACAGGCCCTCAAAGGTGGCGTTGAAGGCCTTGGCGAAGTCCAGCGGGCCGCTGTCCTCCTTCCAGTGGCCCGCCGCCACCGCCGCCTCCTTCAGTCCTGGCGAGCTCAGGTCGTAGTCCGTGCCCAGGCTGAGGGTGCTGGACATGGCGTACATTCCCTCTGAAGACACAGGGAACAGGGACAGTGAAGTCACAAGGAACAGGGACAGTGAAGTCACCGGGAACAAAGACAGTCAAGTCACAGGGAACAGGGACAGTGAAGTCACAGGGACAGTGAAGGCACAGGGAACAGGGACAGTCAAGTCACAGGGACAGTGAAGGCACAGGGAACAAGGACAATGAAGTGACAAGGAACAGGGACAGTGAAGTGACGTGGAATATGGACAGTGAAGTCATAGGGAACAGGGACAGTCAAGTCACAGGGAATAGGGGCAGTGACGTCGCATGGAACAGGGACAATGAAGTCACAGGGACAGTGGAATCACAAGGAATAGGGATAGTGAAATCACAGGGAACAGGGACAGTGAAGTCACAGGGAACAGGAACAGCGACGTCACATGGAACATGGACAGTGAAGGCACAGGGAACAGGGACAGCGAAGTCATGTGGAACAGGAACAGTGAAGTCACATGGAACAGGAACAGTGAAGTCACATGGAACAGGGACAGTGAAGTCACAGGGTGAATGAAGTCACATGGAACAAGGACAGCGAAGTCACATGGAACAAGGAGAGTAAGTCACATGGAACAGGGACAGTGAAGTCACATGGAACAGGGACAGTGAAGGCACAGGGAACAGGGACAGTGAAGGCACAAGGAACAGGGACAGTGAAAATGGTCACATGGAGCAAGGACAGCGAAGGCACATGGAACAGGGACAGTGAAGGCACATGGAACAGGGACAGTGAAGTCACAGGGAACAGGGACAGTGAAGTCACATGGAACAGGGACAGTGAAGGCACAGGGAACAGGGACAGTGAAGGCACAAGGAACAGGGTCAGTGAAAGTGAAGTCACATGGAGCAAGGACAGCGAAGGCACATGGAACAGGGATAGTGAAGGCACATGGAACAGGGACAGTGAAGTCACAGGGAACAGGGACAGTGAAGGCACAGGGAACAGGGACAGTGAAGGCACAAGGAACAGGGTCAGTGAAAGTGAAGTCACATGGAGCAAGGACAGCGAAGGCACATGGAACAGGGATAGTGAAGGCACATGGAACAGGGACAGTGAAGTCACAGGGAACAGGGACAGTGAAGTCACAGGGAACAGGGACACTGAAGTCACATGAAGCAAGGACAGTGAAGGCACAGGGAACATTAACATGGACATTGAAGGCACAGGGAACAGGAACAGTGAAGCGACATGGAACAGGGACAGTGAATGCACATGGAACAGGGACAGTGAAGGCACAGGGAATAGGAACAGTGAAGCGACATGGAGCAAGGACAGTTACGTCACAGGAAACAGTGACAGTAAAGTCACATGGAGCAAGGACAGTGAAGTCACAGAGAACAGGGACAGTAAAGTCACATGAAACAGGGACAGTAAAGTTACATGGAGCAAGGACAGTAAAGTCACAGGAAACAGGGACAGTAAAGTCACATGGAATAGGGACAGTAAAGTCACATGGAGCAAGGACAGTGAAGTCACAGGAAACAGTGACAGTAAAGTCACATGGAGCAAGGACAGTGAAGTCACAGAGAACAGGGACAGTAAAGTCACATGAAACAGGGACAGTAAAATTACATGGAGCAAGGACAGTAAAGTCACAGGAAACAGGGACAGTAAAGTCACATGGAATAGGGACAGTAAAGTCACATGGAGCAAGGACAGTGAAGTCACAGGAAACAGGGACAGTGAAGTCACATGGAGCAAGGACAGTGAAGTCACATGGAGCAAGGACAGTGAAGTCACATGGAGCAAGGACAGTGAAGTCACAGGAAATGAGGACAGTGAAGTCATATGGAACAAGGACAATGAAGTCGCATGGAACAGGGACAGCGAAGTCACAGGAAATGAGGACAGTAAAGTCACAGGAAATGAGGACAGTAAAGTCACAGGAAACAGGGACAGTAAAGTCACAGGAAACAGGGACAGTGAAGTCACAGGAAACATGGACAGTGAAGTCACAGGAAATTAAGACAGTGAAGTCACAGGAAACGAAGACAGTGAAGTCACAGGAGCATGGACAGTGAGATCACAGGAAATTAAGATAGTGAAGTCACAGGAAATTAAGACAGTGAAGTCAAAGGAAACATGGACAGTGAAATCGGAGGTGGCAAGGACAGTCAAGTCACATGAATGGACGGTGGTGAAGAAAAGTAGAAGGGCGGTAGGGCGGTGGTGAAGAAAGACAGAAGGTCAGAAGGGGAGGGACGAAGGTCAGAAGGGGAGGGGCGAAGGTCAGAAGGGGAGGGGCGAAAGGGCTTAAGGCCGCAAGGGAGGTGGAGTGATGGGGCAGAAAAAGAAGGCGAAGAAGAGAAAAAAGGGAAGAGAAAAAAAGAGGCGGATGAGAACCAAAGAAGAAGAAAGAGCGTCAACACCACAACCCCCAAGACGACGTGCAAGCCCACCAGTGATTTTCTTGGCCACCCAGAGCCGTCCGGCGGTCTCCAGGGCCCAGGCCTCGTTGCGGTCAGCGAAGAGGAAGGCGCTGTGGTAGGTCCACTGGCCGTAGGACGGGTCCTCGCAGCACGGCCCGCCCTGGCCGTGCTTGGCCAGCAGTGACGTCACCGTGTCCACCGCCTCGCGCGCACTCCCGCACCGTTCCAGCGCCAGTCTGCGACAAAAACAAACACTGGTTGGTGCGCCTGTTGGCACACACACACACGCACGCACGCACACACACACACACACGCACACACACACACACACACGCACGCACGCACTCACACCACCACACACACACACCACACACACACACACCACACACACCACACACACACACAACAAGCACGCACGCAGGCATCAGCACGCACACACACGCACGCACGCACAGCACGCACACACACACACACACACATACACACAATTACTCATACCACACACACACACACACCACACACACACACACACACACACAACACCACCACACGCACACAGCACGCACGCACGCACGCACGCACGCACACACACACACACACACACACACACACACACACACACACACACACTCTGCCTCCTCTCTATCACATGGGACAAGATCGCAGTAAGTTTGCACGAGAGCAGAGAACAACGCTACATTAAAACTGTTAATAAATTAACTCCCGTGCTCCGTTAGTACGACTGTTGCCATGTTAACCCCTTCACTGCCATGATATCAGGATACCCTTAAACCATACTGTTTTCCTTTTCGCACTGGCATGTAGAAGGATTTTCATCAAAACGCATAGCACTGAAAGTAGATGTGTTATAGGACCGGAAAATATACTGTTTGCAGGTGCCTCCGTGCATCTATCAACCTGGAAATTTTACAGGCTGGGGCAGCGAAGGGGTTAAACTCAACAGCCTCCTGTCAGGCCTGTGGATCTGACAAAGCATAATCATCAAGAATGACGCACACTTTGGCATCCTGGCACCCTCATCACCACCATCCTCGTTGCTACCTTCACCATCACCACCACCATTGCCATCCTCACCACCACCACCATCATCATCTCTATGATCACTACCCTCATATCGAACATTTTGCTTACAATCGCCTCCCCTCTCAGTCACATCGTTTGCATCCCAGAACGTGTTCATTTGCTGCAAGACGAGCCGAGGCAAGACAAGAAAAAGTAAGATAAGACAAAAGAAGGCAAGACAAGACAATGCCAGACACCACAGGGCAAGGCCAGACAAGACATGACAAGAAAATGCAAAAAAAAAAAAAAAGAGGCTAGATCAAACAAGACAAGGCAAGACACGCAAGGGATGACACCACACGACAAGGCCAGACAAGACATGGCAAGAAAAAGCAAGAGAATGCAACGCTAGATAAGACAAGACAAGGCAAGGCAAGGCAAGGCAAGGCAAGAGAAAGCAAGACAAAGCAGGACGATGACAAGACAAGGCAATGAGAGACACGGGAAGGAGAGACGAGACACGACAAGGCAAGCCGAGATAAGACAAGACAAGACGAGACGAGATAAGACGAGACGAGACGAGATAACGCGAGACAAGGGAAGGAGAGACGAGACACGACAAGGTAAGATGAGACGAGGGAAGGAGAGACGAGACACGACAAGGCAAGCCGAGATAAGACAAGACAAGACGAGACGAGATAAGACGAGACGAGACGAGATAAGACGAGACAAGGGAAGGAGAGACGAGACACGACAAGGTAAGATGAGACGAGGGAAGGAGAAACGAGACACTACAAGACAAGGCGAGATAAGACGAGACGAGACAAGACGAGACGAGATAAGACGAGACAAGGGAAGGAGAGACGAGACACGACAAGACAAGGCGAGATAACACAAGACGAGACAAGACGAGACGAGATAAGACGAGACAAGGGAAGGAGAGACGAGACACAAGGCGAGGCAAGATAAGACGAGACAAGGGAAGGAGAGACGAGACGCGTCAAGACAAGGCGAGATAAGACGAGACAAGACGAGACGACATAAGACGAGACGAGGGAAGGAGAGACGAGACACAACAAGGCAAGACGAGACAAGGGAAGGAGAGACGAAACACGACAAGGCAAGATGAGATAAGACGAGGTAAGACAAGACAAGACGAGATAAGACGAGACAAGGGAAGGAGAGACGAGACACGACAAGGCAAGGCGAGATAAGACCAGTCAAGACAAGAGAAGACAAGACGAGACGAGAGGAGACAAGACGAGGCTAGGCAAGGCGAGATAAGACGAGACGAGACGAGACGAGACAAGACGAGGACCGACCTGACGAAGTCGGTGCCCAGAAGGCGCTCCTCGTGGTCGCCGGGGTGACAGAAGGCGGTCCACACCGCGGCGTTGCCGCCAGCCAGGCCCTGGTCGTTGGCACCCATCTCGGCTCCCCACGACCACGCCGCCTTGCTCAGCACCACGCCGTGCGTGTGGGGCGTCTGGTCCACCTCCACGAACGTGCACTGCAACACGCCACGGGCAGCCACAGGCCACAGACACTCAGTCCCAGCCGCTGTTGGCTCGTGGTCTCAGCTGCCTCGCCCCCTTCCCAGTATCACCGTGATTATGTCAACCAGCCACTGAATAACCCCCACACGCACACATAAAGACTCATTGAATAACCCCCGTCCCTCTCTGTCCACACGCACGCATAAAGACTCGTTAGTGCGTCAGTGCTTCAGTCGAGAGCCGGTTAGGCCTAGCGGTAAGGCGTTAGGCTGGTAAGCGGAAGGACCTCGGTTCGATACCGCTTCGGTCGAGAGCCGGTTAGGCCTAGCGGTAAGGCGTTAGGCTGGTAAGCGGAAGGACCTCGGTTCGATACCGCTTCGGCTCTCCTTTGTCTACAAAAAGGTTGTGGTTTGTGGACAGTCTTGTGACTTTGTCCATCACTTCCTACTGAAACATTAAAATGGCTCTCATCGCTGCCCACCTTAATGCAGAAGTTATTCTGGTGGTGACAGTGTAGCGATAGGTATATAATCTCCCTCTCCCCCCACCTCCATACCCCCTTCCCCCACTTCTCCCCGTCCCTAATAAGCCGTACGGTTTCTGTGGACGTTAAGCACCATGTTTATTTGCTTATTTTACAGTGCTTCGGAAGTGAGCGTTCTTTCCGCAGTGTAGATAGCTGTCCGAGTGCTGACGGGGTATAATTATATATTGTTTTTCAGGCACCTAAAATAGCTTTTAAAACTGTATACATATGTACCACAGACTGTTTGATAAATGAAGGTAAAGTGAAACAACACTCGGCGGCCGTGGCTTAAACATGTGGCAATGCTTATCAGGGAGTCTAAGCCAAGCGACAGAAACAGTGACACAATCGATCCAATCTCTCCCATTTCGCGTAATCACCCCCCCCCCCCCCCCCCCCCCCCCCTCCCCCCCTCTCTCTGATCCCTCTCCTGACCCCCTCTCCCCCTCTCTCCTCTCTCTCTCTCTCTCTCTCTCTCTCTCTCTCCTCTTCCCCCCCCCCCACCTCTGTCGCCTCGGTCTCCGCCCCCAGCTGACCGGGTCAGGTATCGACCGCTGGGCCCGACCCGCGGTGCCGAGAACGTGGCTGTCTTGCCAGGCATTTCACACGCCGATCGGCACGTGCTCCCATGGGAGGCAGTGGCAGACAGATGATCCCAGATGACCTTTTTGCCACAGCAGGCACTTTCACAATCTATTTTCATCATGGCTAGGCCTACGGTTTTCGGTTTCATGGTTTGATGTGAAATCCGAAACACTACGTGTGTTGCGTGAGTTGCTCGAAATCCGTACGAACCACGGGAGAAGAAAGTAGCAACTGACTATCCACTGGCGCGGGATCCAGACTCTTCAATCACAATAAATGGCTGAAACTGGTGACTGCCTGGAAGCTGGTCACCCTGCACGCTAACTTACAGCCCTTCGTGGGCAGAAGTCTGGTACAATGGTACCTCACGGCCATTGAGGTCTGGTACAATGGTGCCTCACGGCCATTGAGGTCTGGTACAATGGTGCCTCACGGCCATTGAGGTCTGGTACAATGGTACCTCACGGCCATTGAGGTCTGGTACAATGGTGCCTCACGGCCATTGAGGTCTGGTACAATGGTACCTCACAGCACTAGCTGTTGACTCGTGATGCGAAAGCACGACAAAATGAGCAGCACTGGGGTCACAGTATTTCCGAGTACCCATTCTTCCTTGTGGTCTGAACGGAATGGCGCACAGAAAGAGGACCCAGATTCCCTCCCTCCCACCCCCCTTCCCCCCTTGCCCCAGTCCCGGGCTCTCTACTCTCCCACCCCTACCCGCCACATTCCCCCTGTTGTTGTTGTTGTTGTTGTTGTTGTTGTTGATCGCTTTTATAGAGCGCTATTCTCCGCTCCCGAGCAGACTCACTGCACTCGCTTGTGATTCTACATCAGTGGCTAGCTTTTTATGGCGTGTTTTTGAATAGCCACCGAAGTGGTGTACTTACAGCGCTCTTTGATTGTAACATGGCTGGTGCCACGTGGAACTGCTGCCATCTCGGCGCGTTCTGTGTACACCATACAACCACGCATCATGTCACGTCACTTCATGCAAAGCCACATATGTAGGGTGCATGCGTGTTTAGTTGTAACCTGTACTAATTAGTGTTTAGTTGTACCCCGGGCTCTTCCGCAGTCCCGGAAGTTTATTTGCTTATTTTACAGTGCTTCGGAAGTGAGCGTTCTTTCCGCAGTGTAGATAGCTGTCCGAGTGCTGACGGGGTATAATTATATATTGTTTTTCAGGCACCTAAAATAGCTTTTAAACTGTATACATATGTACCACAGACTGTTTGATAAATGAAGGTAAAGTGAAACAACACTCGGCGGCCGTGGCTTAAACATGTGGCAATGCTTACCAGGGAGTCTAAGCCAAGCGACAGAAACGGTGACACAATCGATCCAATCTCTCCCATTTCGCGTAATCACCCCCTCCCCCCCCCCCCCCCCCCCACACACACACACATAAACCTCTTCGTCCACGTATTATTCACCACTGTCATCATCACCGTCTTTGTCGTTGCCAAGTGCAATAGCAGTAAGAGCAGCGGTAGTATCACCATTGTATAACTACTGAAACGTCAGAAAAACAGTCAAGCAGGACAAGACCTGTTGGACAAACATGCGAGTAAATACAAGGTACATAAACTCCACCAGAAGTATATCCTCTGATTAGAAAACTAATCTAAAATCAAGGGGACATTTTACAACAAAATCGACCTGTTGGACAAACATACGTTGAGAAGGATAGCTCCTTTAAACAGTGCATGCGATGTGCATTGCAAACGTGGGCACGTGCATCCTTTACGTTGGTAAGTGCACGACGCGAAGGCTGGATCTGTAGGTGTGGCAGGCTGGTATGAAAGCTTCTATTCACGACCTCTCGCTAATCTTCACAGACACCTTCGTTTGCACCCTCACACACTATCGATTATATTCCACACAACCACGGGGCAAAGGCACCTGAAATAGTGTTTAAAAAATTAAGCCTTACTTGGCCTAGATACACTACAACAAGCAGCTTTGGGGCGAGTGGCTTAAACATTTATTTTTATTTTTTTATCAATGTCAGGCAACGTTACTCATCCCTCTCAAAAATAAAAATAAATAAAAATGTCACGCTTGAGTGCCTGGACGATTTCACAGAGGCCTACCTAAAACAACAACAACAACAAATTCTTTTAATTTTTTTTTATAAAAGGGGGGGGGGGGGGGTTAAAAAAATCAAAAGAGGATAAGTGAAAAGTGAAACAGTTTGAAGAGGTAGCGAGCGTAGCGTGTAGCTGTTTCGTCAATTAAAGTCGGACAGCTGGAGAAAACTGAATAACTTGTCAAACCACTGACTTTGTGGACGATTATTTTCGTGGACATCTCTGACATAATTTTCCTATCTGTTTATACGTGGCTAAACTCGTGATGACGTCGCCTTCTGCTTATACCTGGCTAAACCCGTGATGAAGTAAGTAAGTAAGTAAACATGGTGCTTAACGTCCACAGAAACCATAAGGCTTATTAGGGACGGGGAGAATGGGGGAAAGGGGTATGGAGGTGGGGGAAGAGGGAGAGTATATACCTATCGCTACACTGTCACCACCAGAATGACCTGCATTAAGATGGACAGCGATGAGAGCCGTTTTAGTGTTTCATTAATTGTGAGGGACAAAGTCACAAGACCGTGTCCACAAACCACAACTTTTGAGGAGAAAGGAGAGCCGAAGCGGTATCGAACCGAGGTCCTTCCGCTTACCGGCTCCCACCCGTGATGACGTCGCCTGTCTGCTTATAAATGGCACAACTCATGACGATGTCGCCTCATGGTTCAGGAGCTGTGTGAGAGTCGAGGTGGACGTCCTGGACTGTCCGTCCTAACGAGCCTTCTGGTTTCCGTGGACGTAAAGATTTATTGCACCGTGCTTCGGCATTGGTCACAACTTGTCCCTAATATGTCAACTGACATCTGAGGACATAAAGCATCACTTCATCATCATCGATGTCGCCTGTCTGCTATTTGAACATCTGACAACGACAGTATGTTCAAGCCAGACTGTTCCAATGATTTACCTTCTTGCGACACCATTCTAGTTTACATAGTATCAAGTCAAGTCAAGAAATTCTTTTATATAATTTATACGGTGGTCAGTATTTGATACAGTGGTCATTGTTTTATACGGTGGTCAATATTTCATACAGCGGTCAGCGTTTTACACGGTGGTCAATATTTCATACAGTGGTCATTATTTTACACTGTGGTCAATGTTTCATACAGTGGTCATTATTTTACACTGTGGTCAATGTTTCATACAGTGGTCATTATTTTACACTGTGGTCAATATTTCATACAATGGTCATTATTTTACACGGTGGTCAATATTTCATACAGTGGTCATTATTTTACACTGTGGTGACAGTTTTCGCTCAGACCGGGACGGAGATGATGGTAAAAAAAGCAAGAAAGAAAAAAAAAGCAATTACTCATGCGGTCAGTGACCGAATATCTGAGGAGCCGGTACAATTTAAAAAGAAGAAGTTTGTATTGAAGCCCTGCGCCTGTGGGCGATGTGGACAGCTGGGGTCGCCGTTGGAATATTCGGGGATCAGACGAATGCAACCAGAACATGCAATGGTTGCCACAGAACTGGCGCACGTCTGCTGGCTCACTCTCAAAGCAGACACACAACGAACAGTCATTCACGAAGCGGCCATATTCGCAAATGATTGTATATAAACATGCACATACATGTATTCGTGAATACAGAGAGAGAGAGAGAGAGAGAGAGAGAGAGAGAGAGAGAGAGAGAGAGAGAGAGAGAGAGAGACAGACAGACAGACAGACAGACAGACAGACAGACAGACAGACAGACAGACAGACAGACAGACAGACAAACAGAGACAGAGATAGACAGAGACACAGAGACAGAGACAGCCAGACAGAGAGAGAGAGAGACAGAGAGAGAGACAAACAGACAGACAGGCAGACAGAGACAGAGAGAGACAGAGACTGAGAGAGACAGAGACGGTGACACAGACAGACATAGTTAATTCTGTGATTGAATTAACGTCTTGTCAACCGCACAGTGTCACAGACACAGACAGACAGACACAGACAGACAGGCAGATGGAGGGAGGGGAGAGAAGGGGAGAGAGAGGGGTGATGGGGAGGGGTGGGGGGGGGGGGTGGAGAGAGACAGGGAATGCAACAATTTGACGCACGATTAAGCATGCCCTTTGCATCACGCGACGGACTATTAAGCATTGATTTGCCCAGAACTTGCCGCAGGGCTATCCTCTTTCCACCGTGAGTCACTCACGCTCTCTGCCTGCTCTTCCTCCGGCCCCCGTAGCATGGCAATCCTAATCTCCCTCGGGGTTACAACTCATCAAAAGCAAAAAGCCGCGTTAGAGATACACGGTAGAAGATGCTAATGCATCAGACAGTTGTGCAGTCTGCTGTAGCTGAGTGTGAAACGTAGGCCAAGTGAACGACCCGAGGAAAATAATGAAATACAATGCAGGGAAAACGAACATCGGTTTGTCAGAAAACCTATGGGGTTATGAAACATAGTAATTACAACAGTCAACGCAAACGCTTACATATTGTAGTTAGATAAATAGTTAGTTAATAATTGGAAACGCTTACATAATGTATTTCCGCTTACATAATGTAGTTAGATAATTAATTAGTTAATAATTGGAAACGCTTACATAATTTATTTCCGCTTACATAATGTAGTTAGATAATTAATTAGTTAATAATTGGATTAATAACTGGATTTTAATATCCTGTCAGCTTATTATTTTTGATAGCCGATCTCTAATAACGTGAACACCACTTTCTCACCTTGACCTTTGATCCGGGGTCATGGTCAGCGGGAGGGCAGTAGATGACCTCTTGAACCTCTGACGGTGGCCTGTCCGCATTCTTCGCGAACAGAACGCAGTCCTGTGACGTCAATGGCGGAAGTGCCACAAACAGGTCCGACATGTTTCTCCGCGGTTAAGCAGCAGGCGGCAGCGGTCTCTACTGCAGGTGCCACAACGTGACAGTCTGTGACAGTCTGTGACCAACGGCCCGAAGTGCGTGGTGGTCTGTGTGGGCGCTGGACGGTAAAGGAACACCTGCAAGGAAAGAGAAAATCACCAGCTGTGACAGTGATACTGTTTTTGCCACAGTGAGTGGGCTTAACGCTGTCAGTCAACCATTGATCAGGGGCAACGCAGTTTCCCGAAGCACGCGTCAGAGTCTGAGTCACCGTTCAGGACACAAGTCACTTGGTGTTGGAAGAGCTGGTTACCTCTGGGAGGGACTTTAACGTCCCATCAAGCGCACAGACCAGCCACCTCGGGGCGAGTCGCACACACACTCACGGTTCTTCTGCACCGGTTGGCAAGTCCCCAGATCACACGTGGAAAAACCTGGCTCACAGTTCCGCACACACCGCAGTCAATACAAGCACAACCAAATGAAAGCAGTGTTCATAACAAGCATGTCTCAACATTTACATTTTGCTTATTCACTGAGAAGTAAGCAACTAACTTGGTGTTTTACGCCCTGTCAACCATTACGGTTACATCGGGGCGATATACATCTTGTTATTAAAATGAAGAAGAATAAACCACTTACATACAGCTCAGCTTTTTTTCTTTTTTCTTTTTTTTTTCTTTTTCTTTTTTTATCAAGAGAAAACCTTTGAGAGCTGTGAACTATCAGTATAACGGACCTTGATTTCAGCGTCCGCTGTACCCTGCCACGGGGTTTGAGTATGTTATCAACTCAATGTTCGGCAAATATTTTATTTACGTCAATGAAGGCAAAACAGCAGCACTTCAAGGCCGCTAGAGGTGAATTAATTTCCCTTTGAATGTGAAGGACGACTTGTCTCCAGTAACACAGCTGGACTCCCAGAGAGATTCATTATCATTCAGTTTGCTTCACTTCAAGCAGGGGTGTTTTTAAATTATTATTTTTTATCAACAACACCGCGCCCAGAATGTACAATTAGCAGCTTCTTGATTGGAAAGCTTATTCACCCGTCACACTGGCTTCTTCGCCTGTCTGTTCACCTGTCACACCGGACAGCTTGTTCATCTGTATAACAGTTCATCTGTCACACCGGATAGCTTGTTCATCTGTAAAACAGTTCACCTGTCACACCGGATAGCTTGTTCATCTGTAAAACAGTTCACCTGTCACACTGGACAGCTTCTTCATCTGTCACACCGGACAGGGTCTTTCACCTGCCACACCGGACAGAGCTGTTCACCTGTCACACCGTTCACCTGTCACACCGGACAGGGTCATTCACCTGTCACACCGGACATTCACAGGGTCGTTCACCTGCCACACCGGACAGAACTGTTCACCTGTCACATCGTTCACCTGTCACTCCGGACAGGCTTGTTCACCTGTCACACCGGACAGGGTCGTTCACCTGACACACAGGACACGGCTGTTCACCTGTCACACTGGACAGGCTTGTTCACCTGTCACACCGGACAGGGCCTTTCACCTGCCACACCGGACAGAGCTGTTCACCTGTCACACCGTTCGCCAGTCACTCCGGACAGGCTTGTTCACCTGTCACACCGGACAGGGTCGTTCACCTGCCACACCAGACACGGCTGTTCACCTGTCACACCGTTCACCTGTCACATTGGACAGGCTTGTTCACCTGTCACACCGTTCACCTGCCACACCGGACACGGCTGTTCACCTGTCACACCGTTCACCTGTCACATTGGACAGGCTTGTTCACCTGTCACACCGGACAGGATCGTTCACCTGCCACACCAGACAGAGCTGTTCACCTGTCACACCGGACAGGCTTGTTCACCTGTCACACCGGACAGGCTTGTTCACCTGTCACACCGGACAGGGTCGTTCACCTGCCACATCGGACACGGCTCTTCACCGGTCACACCGTTCACTTGCCACACCGGACACGGCTGTTCACCTGTCACACCGTTCACCTGTCAAATTGGACAGGCTTGTTCACCTGTCACACTGTTCACCTGTCACATTGGACAGGCTTGTTCACCTGTCACACCGTTCACCTGTCACATTGGACAGGCTTGTTCACCTGTCACACCGTTCACCTGTCACATTGGACAGGCTTGTTCACCTGTCACACCGTTCACCTGTCACACTGGACAGGCTTGCTCACCTGTCACACCGGACTGGGTCGTTCACCTGCCACACCGGACATAGTTGTTCACATGTCATATCGGACAGAGCTGTTCGTCTGTCACACCGTTCACCTGTCACTACGGACATAGATGTTCACCTGTCACAATGGACAAGCCTGTTCACTGGCACACCGAACAGGCTTGTTCACCTGGCACACAAGGCAAGCTCGTAGAAGGCCACACACTCCAAGACTCGCTTTCCTGTTAACCGATGCTTAGTGTTTGAGAAAGTCAGTGGGTGAACATCTACAGGGCGGAGACTGCATGACTATCTAGTCTGGCTGCAAAGTCTCAGAACACTCAAACGCAAATTGGCAG
This sequence comes from Alviniconcha marisindica, assembly GCA_018857735.1. Taxonomy (NCBI): domain Eukaryota; kingdom Metazoa; phylum Mollusca; class Gastropoda; family Provannidae; genus Alviniconcha; species Alviniconcha marisindica. Next base: position 1,181,335 of record JABMCL010000453.1, on the reverse strand, counting down.
CAGCCTGCCACGTCTGACACACGTCCGGCCTTGCGGCAACTTTGATCGTCATCACCTCTCACGTCGTGACGTCGTATCATGCATCATAAATTACACAGCCGTACAGTGTGACGTCAGCCAGCACTTGTTTTGCCTCTGGCAGTTTCCACCATCTGTTAATCATATTGTAATGAGGTCAGAACGATTACTGCTACTTCCAGCTAACCACATGCTGCTCACGTTCAACGGTATACAAAAATTAATTCAACGGCTACTGATATAAACGATGAACGGAAATAAGTCCCCCCCCCCCCCACCCCGCCGCCCCCTCCCCGAGAGAAATAGAACAGAGAGAGGGGGGGGGGGGGGAAGGAGAGAAAAAAAGAAAAGGGAAAAGGCAACTAACCCCAACAGCGACTAGTCTCACTCTGTAGCTACCCCAGCTACGTTGTGCCTGTCTTGCAGGAAGGTACACAAGATGGCCGATCTGGCTGGGTGTTGTGTTTCGCGCTGAGCGGCGATGGTCTATAGCCAATGTCTATGTCTGTGTCTAGCCAGAGATACTAGCCTCTGGTCTAGCCAACGTAGCCAAGACGTCATCGGTTTGGTGGCTGTCAGTCGCCATTTCCAACAGAGTCGCCATTTCCAACAGCGTGTTCGTTCACTGGCAACGACTGCTAGCAACGCGACACGGGAAGTGCTGAGAAACTCACGGGCACGAAGGGGCGGGGGGTGATTTATTGATTATCAGGTCAAGGTCGCTGGCTGCAGGGTAGGTGTGTCACAGCCCGTCACCAGCGCCAGCACGGGCAGTCCGGTGACAGCCAGGTGTGTGTGCAGCCTACTCTTTTTTTTTCTCTCATCTTTTTCTCGCTCTGGACAGGTCTCTCCTGGTTTAAGATTTAATGAAGTATTTCCCATGAAAACACTGTGAACCTGGTGCGTGTGTGTGTGTGTGTGTGTGTGTGTGTGTGTGTGTGTGTGTGTGTGTGTGTGTGTGTGTGTGTGTGTGTGTGTGTGTGTGTGTGTGTGTGTGTGTGTGTGTGTGTGTGTGTGTGTTTAATACTACAAAATAGCAATAGATGATCGTCCCAATAAAAAAAGTTTCAGTTTTTGTTTCGATATATATAGTAAAATAAATGGTTATATATCCTTTTGTACATGATACAATGTGCAACAATACACGTTCCACTCACAAATGAAGGTAATTTCAGTGCACACAGTGTCCGCTGATTCTTGTCTACATTGTAGCTCTGACTGCTTTGGTGCTGTTGTTTTTAACGGGCAACTAAGAGAGAAACACAAGGCAGTGAAAGTCAGAGACTGGGAGGGAGAAGAGAGGAAGACAAAGTACAGAAAGTCAGAGACTGGGAGGGAGAAGAGAGGAAGACAAAGTACAGAAAGTCAGAGACTGGGAGGGAGAAGCGAGGAAGACAAAGTACAGAAAGTCACAGACTGGGAGGGAGAAGAAACAAAAATAGACATGAGCATTGTACACTAGAACCACAATAAGCAGGTATGTGCACTACTACTACTACTATCTTATTATTATTATTATTATTATTATTGTGACCGACATACACCAACCCACAGATATGCGTATCATATATACGTGCATAGTGCATAGTTACATTGTAACGGAACGTGCCCCAACCATACAGGGTTTACAAGTGTGTTAGGTCAAGTTCAGACAATCAATGCCTTGAAAGGTAGCCACTGTAAGGCCGGGTCATTGCAATGTGTGCAGGTATATGTGGTATGTGTGTCCAGGTATGCACAGGTATCACAGGAGGCGGCCACCGTGGCCGGTTTTACAAAGAAACGAGAGAAGAGTATGCACTCAGAACTGAACAGAATCCATGTGCAGCAGTGTTGTTAGTCACCGCACACTTACTCCAGATATGCCCCTATTAAGATGAACGCCCAGGGTGTGAGTCAGACCGATCTAAAACTACAGCTAGCCACGTGTGCGGGCCTGGCTTGTCTTCATCCACAGGCGTGGGAGCTCAGGAGCTGTGTGAAGGTCGAGGTGGACGTCCCGGGCTCCCGTCCCTAATAAACCTACGGAAACCGTGTGGACGTAAACAGAGTTCAGGAGCTGTGTGAAAGTCGAGGTGGCCGTCCTGGGCTGTCCGTCCTAACGAGCCTTATGGTTCCGTGGACGTAAAGCAATATTGAACCATGCTCACGCACTGGTCTCAGCTTGTCCCTAATATATCAACCGACATCCGAGGACGTTAAGCAACACCGGCGTGGACGTAAAGCAACACTTCAACCAACCAACCAACCACAGGCGTCGTCACGGTGACGGATTGATTCTTCCTATCTAACGCCCACCAACGACCAGGGTCTGCCAGGCAAGACACAGCCCATCAAATCACCAGTCATAATGCGACTCTCTGGTCGCCACAAAAGCCTTATTGCACTACAGGAGGACAGCAAAGAAAATGAAGCTGAAAGAACCAGGAAGGTAGAAGTCAGGAAGGTAGAAGTCAGGAAGGCAGAATTACTCGTCGAAGGTGAAGCATGCAAAGCTGCATGCACTCTGGCCTTCTACATAGTTAAGGTATCACTCAAGTGGTCTTACTTAATCCATAAGATATCAATCAATGAAGAGGTCTGACCTACGCCATAAGGTATCAATCAATCAATGAAGAGGTCTGACCTATGCCATAAGGTATCAATCAATCAATGAAGAGGTCTGACCTATGCCATAAGGTATCAATCAATCAATCAAGTGGTCTGACCTACGCCATAAGGTATCAATCAATCAATCAAGTGGTCTGACCTATGCCATAAGGTATCAATCAGTCAATCAAGTGGTCTGACCTATGCCATAAGGTATCAATCAATCAATCAAGTGGTCTGACCTATGCCATAAGGTATCAATCAATCAATCAAATGGTCTGACCTACGCCATAAGGTATCAATCAGTCAAGTGGTCTGACCTATGCCATAAGGTATCAATCAATCAAATGGTCTGACCTACGCCATACGGTATCAATCAGTTAAGTCTCTGACCTACTCCATAAAGGATCAATTAATCAAGTGGTCTGACCTACCATGGCAACAATCAATCAAGCGGTCAGACATACTCCATCATGTCTTAATCAGTCAAATGGTTTGACTCATTCCATCACGTATCAGTTAATCAAGAGGTCTGACCTACACCATCATGTATCAGTCGACCAGGTGGCCTTAATTACTTCATCATGTATCCATCGATCAAGTGGTCTGACCTACTCCATAATGAATTAGTCAACCAAAAATAGTTCTAAGTGCCTCACACAACACAATACACGTTTCACAGTGCGGAATTCCCAGCGGACGGGGCCTAAATTTTTGTATACGCTGAGCCCAACTGGGCCATTGTAAAGTATATAGCTACACAAAGATTCGGCCAGTCCAAGTAGGCCAGTGAATGCGCCCCACCACACTTCATGACGGTGATCAAACCGCATCTATTGGTTACAGCCGGCGCTGTCTGATCAATGCAGTACAACAGATACACCCTACGACCTCATCGCCTCGTGACATCCTGCTGGAGGAATGAGACATGATGTACAGCTTAATCGCACGCGCAGTCACACTGGTCATGTCGTCATCGTCAGTCCCCCTGCTCTGTCATCGTCCCCATGCTCTGTCATTGTCAGTCCCCTTGCTCTGTCATCGACAGTCCCCCTGCTCTGTCATCGTACCCATGCTCTGTCATTGTCAGTCCCCTTGCTCTGTCATCGACAGTCCCCCTGCTCTGTCATCGTCCCCTGCTCTGTCAGTCAGTCCCCTGCTCTGTCATCGACAGTCCCCCTGCTCTGTCATCGTACCCATGCTCTGTCATCGACAGTCCCCCTGCTCTGTCATCGACAGTCCCCCTGCTCTGTCATCGTCAGTCCCCCTGCTCTGTCATCGTCAGTCACTTTGCTCTGTCATTGTCCCCATGATCTGTCATCGTCAGTCCCTTTGCTCTGTCATTGCCAGTCCCCCTGCTCTGTCATTGTCAGTCTGCTCTGTCAGTCCCTTTGCTCTGTCATTGTCCCCATGCTCTGTCATCGTCAGTCCCCTTGCTCTGTCATTGTAAGTCCCCCTGCTCTGTCATTTTCCCCCTGCCCTGTCATCGTCAGTCCCCTTGCTGTCATTTTCCCCCTGCTCTGTCATCGTCAGTCCCTTTGCTCTGTCATTGTAAGTCCCCCTGCTCTGTCATTGTCCCCATCCTCTGTCATCGTCAGTCCCTTTGCTCTGTCATTGTAAGAACCCCTGCTCTGTCATTTCCCCCTGCTCTGTCATCGTCAGTCCCTTGCTCTGTCATCCTCCCCTGCTCTGTCATCGTCAGTCCCTTTGCTCTGTCATTGTTCCCCCTGCTCGTCTGTCCCATGCTCTGTCATCGTCATCCCTTTGCTCTGTCATTGTAAGCCCCCTGCTCTGTCATTGTCCCATGCTCTGTCATCGTCAGTCCCTTTGCTCTGTCATTGTAAGTCCCCCTGCTCTGTCATTCCCCATGCTCTGTCATCGTCAGTCCCTTGCTCTGTCATTGTATCCCCCTGCTCTGTCATTGTCCCAGCCTTTCGCATCCTTGTGTCATTGTAAGTCCCCTGCTCTGTCATTGTCCCCATGCTCTGTCATCGTCAATCCCCCCCCCCCCCCCCCCCCCCCCGCCACCACTCTGTCACCGCCTGTCCCCATGATCTCTCTCGTCACCCTGTTTTAGTGTTTCCCTGCTCTGTAAAGTCGTACTGAATTCTGAATTAATGCTACAAGACTAAGAGCCTTAATCGGGTCACAATGACGCAATAACGTTGAGAATTCGTATTCACCAAGATGGTGGGGAGTTACAAATACATTTTCGAAAGAAAAGATGAGAAACTAGTCATAAAAATCGGCCTTGAAAACGAAGCAACAGTGGAGCTTGTGGTAGCCCAGTATATACAAGGGGCGGTAGAGGGGAGAGGGGCTGTGGAGGGGCGGGGGGGAGAAGTGGTAAAAGTGGTTTGTCTTTCAAGACGGCAACGCCGCATCGCTTCAGATGTGAGTAAAGCGCGATGCGTGAAGACAACCTTGGAATGTTCGTACAACACACAGAGCCCAGAGGTGCACCTGACCTGACACTGACACTGACACTGCTGATGCCGCGACCTGAGGGCGAGTCTCGTCATGGCACACTCGGCTGTATTGGTACATCCTTCCTCTTTGGAGGAATGGTGCCGGAAAGCGAGGCCTGGAGTGTGTGTGTGTGACTGACCACCGCATGGACTATATGCGCAGGAGGGGGGTGGGGGTGGAGGTTGGTGGGGGCTGGTTTTCATACACTGTCTGCGAAGGAAATCTATAAACCCGGGGGCACTAGCCACGTCCATTCAGACCTGCTTGGTTGGCTGTGGCTTGGGACCACAAAATAGTGGAGCAGAAACCACTGAGTGCGTGCACCACGGAACTGGAAATCACGGGCAGGTGTTCCTGGTACAGCGTAGTGCCCAAAAATATTGGTTACTAACATGATCATCAGTCGTCATCACAACCCCCCCCCCCCCTCTCTCTCTCTCTCTCTCTCTCTCTCTCACGGCCGCGATAATAAAGATAGAATCCTACGCTAGCCTAATTCTATGCAACTTCAAAGGAGATCATTTCTGGCTACGTCACTTCCGTCTGTTTACACCTTTCATCCACAAACTGGTCTTCGGCGGTTCCTGTTGACACTGAAAAGCAGAAATTGTTTGATTGGATCACAGTTCAGTTTCCGTTCAGGTCGTGCCATTTTGGAGCAAGGTGGCGGACTTGACGCACGCACGAACGCACGCATGCGCGAGCGCGCGCGCATGATACTGTGTGAGCGAGTGTGTTATGTGTGATACTGTGTGAGCGAGTGTGTTGTGTGTGATACTGTGTGAGCGAGTGTGTTATGTGTGATATTGTGTGAGCGAGTGTGTTGTGTGTGATACTGTGTGAGCGAGTGTGTTGTGTGTGATACTGTGCGAGCGAGTGTGTTATGTGTGATATCGTGTGAGCGAGTGTGTTATGTGTGATACTGTGTGAGCGAGTATGTTGTGTGCGACGTTGCGTGAGCGAGTGTGTTGTGTGTTGTGCTGTGTTTGCGAGAGTGTTGTGTGCGATGTTGTGTGCTCGGGTGGGTTGTGTGTTATGCTGTGTGTGCCGGTGTATTGTGTGTTATGCTGTGTGTGCCGGTGTATTGTGTGTTATGCTGTGTGCGCAAGTGTGTTGTGAGCGAGTGTGTTATGTGTTACGCTGTGTGTGCGAATGTGTTGTGTGCGATGTTGCGTGTTAAGTGTATGATGGTTTGCTTGCAGGTGTGTAGAATGTGAGTTGTTTACATGTGTGTTCAGTGTGTGCTGTTGTTTTGTGTGTGATAAAGCGGTGATGGCAGTGTTCACGTGCGGATCTTACCGGCACATCTAGTTGTTTTACTTGAGCGCTGTTCAGTTCTGCCCTGTAAGGTCTGTACTACAGACAGCATCACCTGGCTACAGCTTCCTGCACTGTTAATGTTGGCTTCTGTCGACAGGCGTTGGCTCAGGATTGTGAGTTCTGCGGTGCCACGTTGCCGCAAGTGTTGGCAACTGCCATCGTGTTAGTGCTGGCATCCTTCAGTCTGTGATCTAAGTTTCACGATTCTGCGTGGGGTCAGTGACTTGTGCAGACAGTGGAAAGGACATGTTGAACATGTTTGTGCGACATGACAAGGGCTGTGCAGACAGTGGAAGGGACACGTGCAACATGTTTGTGCGACATGACAAGGGCTGTGCAGACAGTGGAAGGGACATGTTTGTGCGACATGACAAGGGCTGTGCAGACAGTGGAAGGGACACGTGGAACATGTTTGTGCGACATGACAAGGGCAGTGCAGACAGTGGAAGGGACATGTTTGTGCGACATGACAAGGGTTGTGCAGACAGTGGAAGGGACACGTGGAACATGTTTGTGCGACATGACAAGGGCTGTGCAGACAGTGGAAGGGACATGTTTGTGCGACATGACAAGGGCTGTGCAGACAGTGGAAGGGACACGTGGAACATGTTTGTGCGACATACAAGGGCTGTGCAGACAGTGGAAGGGACACGTGGAACTGTTGTGCGACATACAAGGGTGTGCAGACAGTGGAAGGGACACGTGGAACTGTTTGTGCAACATGACAAGGGTTGTGCAGACAGTGGGACACGTGGAACATGTTTGTGCGAAATGACAAGGGCTGTGCAGACAGTGGAAGGGACACGTGGAACATGTTTGTGCAACATGACAAGGGCTGTGCAGACAGTGGACAGGGACATGTTTGTGCGAAATGACAAGGGCTGTGCAGACAGTGGAAGGGACACGTGGAACATATTTGTGCAACATGACAAGGGCTGTGCAGACAGTGGAAGGGACATGTTTGTGCGAAATGACAAGGGGCTGTGCAGACAGTGAAAGGGACACGTGGAACATGTCTGTGCGACACGACAAGGGTTGTGCAGACAGTGCGGCAGTCAGACGGAGCCAGCAAGGACTGCTCCACTTGATCGATAGCTCTGCCGCCAACCACCAGGGCACGCTGACCATGAAGGCCAACGCATCACGCCCAGGTAACCGGCAGTCAGTTACAAGTTAAACAAGAACTAGGAATGTTCAGCCAGCTAGCAGCTAACACTACATGTTACCTTGAAATAATGTCAAAAAGCAAACAAAAAGGCACCCCCCCCCCCCACCCCCCCAAAAAAAAAAAAAAAAAAAAAAGAAGAAGAAGAAAAAAAAAAAGAAGAAATGCAGACGGGAGAGAAAACAACAACAACCAAGAGTCCAGGGAGGGAGAGAGAGAAAAAAGAAGAAGAAAAAGAATGAATAAATAAAGTTTATTTTACGCGGGTGGTGAAATAGTGAAACTGACGCAGGGCCTTTTGAGATCCAGGGCACCTGCCATGAAGGCAACGATCTAGATGTAACACATTACACAGTAGAACAAGAACAGAGAGATGTTAGCCAGCTAGAGCAACACAACAGTACCTGGTGAGAATAATGTTGCGAAAAAGCACAGACAGAGACAGACACAGACAGAAGACAGACGAGGACAGACAGAGCTGCATTGGCCTGGACAAACCTCGATTTTCCACTCTGTTCTTTGTGACCAGAAACTAACGGCATGACAAATGGCTAGGCTGTGAAGAAGATCAGAGCAGCTGCATGGGTTACGCGGGTAACCCTGTTCCTTTCATCGTCACTGATGCGGTACGTCTGTTTCACGACTGTCACACTGGACAAGACAACAAAGAGCTGCCGCTGACTGAGCCATACCCCGATATCGCCTCCGGCTCACACGTCATCGCGCCTGCTGACCCGGCACTGACCCAATACCTGACCTCACGTACTAACATCGTGTCGTAATCCGTCACTGACACAATACCTGACCTCACGTAGTAACATCGTGTAGTTAATCCATCTCTGACCCAATACCTGACCTCACGTACTAACATCGTGTCGCTAATCCGTCACTGATACAATACCTGACCTCACGTAGTAACATCGTGTAGTTAATCCATCACTGACCCAATACCTGACCTCACGTACTAACATCGTGTGTTAATCCATCACTGACCCAATACCGACCTCACGTACTAACATCGTGTCGTTAATCCTCACTGACCAATACCTGACCTCACGTATTAACATAATGTAGTTAATCCATCACTGACCAAATACCTGACCTCACGTACTAACATCGTGTAGTTAATCCATCACTGACCCAATACATGACCTCACGTACTAACATCGTGTCGTTAATCTATCACTGACATCACGTACTAACATCGTGTCGTTAATCTATCACTGACCCAATACCTGACCTCACGTACTAACATCGTATCGTTAATCCATCAC
>JABMCL010000453.1:1092500-1165000 GCA_018857735.1 Alviniconcha marisindica | reverse complement strand
GTATCGAACAGGACCACGTCAGTCTGACCCCCTCCCCCTCCCCCCCCCCCCCCCGGGGGGGGGGGGGGGGGGGGGGGAAGGGGGAGGGGGGGGGCACATCGGTGCATGTCAGCCATCGACGTGACGGCTGAAGGGGCTGAACACGTCACGCACCAACCGCTTAGAGTTACGCCTCTTTTGGATTGAGTGAGGTCGTTAACCGTGACACCAAGAATCTTGTTCACTGTGACACTGAGAGTTTTAAATTGCTGTGTCATTGAGAGTTGTGAACTGTGACATCATGTCTTGTTAGCTGTGACACCGAGAGTCTTGTTAACTGTGACACCGAGAGTCTTGTTAACTGTGACACTGAGATTTTTGTTAACTGTGACACTGAGTCTTGTTAACTGACACTGAGAGTCCTTGTTAACTGTGACACTGTGTCTTGTTAACTGTGACACCAAGAATCTTGTTAACTACGACACTTAGAGTTGTAAATTGCTGTGTCACTGAGAGTCTTGTTAACTGTGACACAGTCTTGGTGAACTGTGACACCGAGACTTCTTAACCGTACACTGAGTCTTATTAACTGTAACACTGAGAGTCCTAAACTGTGAATTGCGTCACTTAGAATCTTGTTAATTGTGACACCGCGAGTCTTGTTAACTGTGACTGTGACTGTTAACTGTGATACCGATATTCTTGTTAACTGTGACACCGAGTCTCGGTAGTGTGTCACATAGAGTCTTGTTAACCATGTCACTGAGTGTCTCGTTAGCTGTGACACTCACTCTTGTTAGCTGTGACACTGAGGGTGTTATGTGTGACACTGAGAGTTGTTCAGTGTAACACTGAGAGTCTTGTTCAGTGTGACACTGAGAGTGTTAAGTGCGACACTGAATGCTGTTCAGTGTAACACTGAGAGTCTTGTTCAGTGTGACACTGAGAGTGTTAAGTGGGACACTGAATGCTGTTCAGTGTGACACTGAGAGTCTTGTTCAGTGTGACACTGAGAGTGTTAAGTGTGACACTGAATGCTGTTCAGTGTGACACTGAGAGTGTTGTTCAGTGTGACGGGGACAATGCCGTTGACAATGTTGTTACAGTGGGTGATGTGTAGAATAAAATCTCAAAGCTAGACAACTTACAAGAAAGTGAGTACATGGCTGAGAATAATTAAAGTTGCTCTGAATGGAGACAGCGTGTGTCTGCCAATGTGGCGGGGTAATTAAAAAAATCGACAGTCATACACACGATCCGCTCGCCCTATGTACGGCATTTGTCAGTGTACAATTACAAGTTCCGGGTGACCCCCGGAATGATCAGCTGGAGAAAGCTACAAGAAGAACTGCTCTCTCCGCTGTTTGCTGTCTTCCTTCCTCCACTTCCATAATTTCCCCTTCCGCCTGATTCTCTCTAATAGCTTCTGTTTCTCACTGCTCCGTACTGATCGATGGCAGGCTTCTGTGCTGACGATGGGCTTTGCTCCAAACCTTTTCCCCCTTTCAAACTAAGCATTCACCTTCCTCCCCGTTCATTCCGTCCCTCTCATGTTATAGTTTTCTTTCAGTCTCAGAAAACCCGGTTGACAAAACATGTCTTGAGACAGCTTGTTTCTTCAGTAACAAATTGTTATTCGCGCATGACAAAAACACAAAACCAAAACAAATACGAACCAAATCACCAAATGGACTGCAACGCTGACACGGATTTCAAACCTTTTAATGCAAGAGAAAAAAACCCAGTAAAGTAACACTTAAAACTGTAAACATTTCAAATAATTTAACAAGAGCACAATGCTACACAGCGAAAAAGATCACCATGTGCAACTCTGTCTCGTAAAAATGATGTCTCAAAGCAAACTCGTGCGAAAGTGATATTCCCCATAAGAAAATACAGCAGTGCATACGTATTAAAAATATTTCAAGTGGAATGAAGTCAGGGAGTGGCACAACATGTTTTACAGCGAAAGCAATTGTGAATGAAATAATACAGACGTCTGTTAGTGTTAAGACCTGTTGAAGCACTGGTGTTGGGCGTGTTTCTGGCGTCACTGAACAGACGTCCATTAAAACCTGTTGAAGCACAGGTGCTGGGCGTGTTTCTGGCGTCACTGAACAGACGTCCATTAAAACCTGTTGAAGCACTGGTGCTGGGCGTGTTTCTGGCATCATTGTACAGATGTGGGAAAGTAGTGAAGGAGCGGGTAACGGGATATTGGATACAGGCTGTCGTGATTGGATACAGACGAACTGTCATGGATGGCAGGCTGTCATGAATGGCAACAGGCTGTCATGAATGAATACAGGCGAACTATCATGAATGGACTGTCATGAATGGATACAGGCGAACTGTCATTATTGGTGGATACAGGCGAACTGTCATGATTGGTGGATACAGGCGAACTGTCATGATTGGTGGATACAGGCGAACTGTCATGATTGGTGGACACAGGCAAACTGTCATGATTGGACACAGGCAAATTGGCATGATTGGATACAGGCAAACTGTCATGATTGGTGGGTACAGGCGAACTGTCATGATTGGTGGATACAGGTGAACTGTCATGATTGGTGGATACGGGCAAACTGTCATGATTGGTGGATACAGGCGAACTGTCATGATTGGACACAGGCAAATTGGCATGATTGGATACAGGCAAACTGTCATGATTGGTGGATATGGGCAAACTGTCATGATTGGATACAGACAAACTGTCATCATTTGTGGATACAGACGGACTGTCAAGGGATCAGCGTCCAGTACATTGGTGCAGGCGTCTTCACAGTGTGGCTGTGACAGCGACCAGAGACCCACCCCCAATACTGAACTGTCCCACACGCGTTACTCAACTGTCTCACTCCCCCCCCCCCCCCCCCCCCCCCCCCCCCATCCATACTGAACTGTCACACGCGATACTGAACTGGTCCCACACCCGATACTGAACTGCCCCACACGCGATACTGAACTGTCCCACACCCAATACCGAAATGTCCCGCACGCGATCCTGTACTGTCCCACACCGGATACGGAACTGTCCCACAAGCGATACTGAACTGTTCCACAGCTGACACTGAACTGTCTCAACAATCAGTTCTTACGGGCACCAGCTCACAATGGATGTCTTTCAGTACTTTTACACTTCCACTGTAAATGGTTCATTTTCCAGTGCGAGGATATTTTTTGTCCTGCTTGATCTTCCTTTACTTCACTTCGTGTGCATCATGTAAGATTAAACACAGGAAACACGAGGAAATAATTTGTATTTTTTCTTCTTCCCATATCAGGCAGAATATATACCTAACCTACTTGCTCCAGAAAAAAGTATGTACTTAAAAAACACTTGATCATAGTAAGGCAGGTATGTAGGTAGGTGGGCTGACTGGTGGGGTGTTCAGTATCGACATTACTCACGAGGGTGCAGACCGGTGGCTCGGTGTGTTCGGACAAAATACGCACGCCAGTAGTACATCCTCTTAGCAACACGCAGTACCCAGGTTTAAAGAGCAATGGCTCAGTTTTCGGATAAAATACACACGCCAATAGTACATCCTCTTAGCAACACGTAGCATTCAGATTTAAAAACCAATAGCTCTGTGTTTGGATAAAATACACATACCAATAGTACACCCCTTAGATACACGTAGCACTCAGGTTTAAAGTTTAAAAAGACACACACATACCCGCTAAACAAAAATCACAAAAGAAAAGGAGGCAAATAAAAACAGAGAATTTGTGTTTAAAATTGATGTAAATTGCAAATATTAACTGGTCTGCGATCACTTTACGAATAAAATATACAGAAAATTGGATCGCTCCCATCAAATGCATTTTAGGTTGAGCTTGCTGACAAGTGAAAGTCAGCACTCAGCATTCTGCATATCAGTAGTCTTTGCGACCTACTCGTCATACTAGAACCTGTCCGACAGAAGCAACAACAAATGAACTCAAATGAAATCAGTGAAAATTAAGCCATCATTTTCTGCTTTCCCTTTACTCGTGAAAAGAATCATTAAGATGTTTATAAAATCACAATAATACTAATAGTTATAAAATAATGACGTGAGACTACTGATATGCAAAATGCACGCAAAATGCACGAGGAAGGGAAACAGAGCACTCCAACATACTGACATACAACTGGAAGAACGGGGCGCGGTGGGTGGGTGGAGCGTATCACATCTACATATTCACCCCCCCCCCCCCCCTCCCATATATATATGTTTTGTAGGAATCGACCAATCCGACCGGGCAGGCCTTAAAAAAGCCCCAAGATGGGCAAAAATTTGGAGTAAAAAGTTTCCAAACCAAGACATGCTTGGACTTTGTTATACTCTCTCTCTCTCTCTCTCTCTCTCTCTCTCTCTCTCTCTCTCTCTCTCTCTCGATATATATATATATATATATTGTGGCCAGAAGAAGTATTTTCAGCTTTGTAAGTTGCGAAGCAATGACAATAAATCCTAAAACCCAGTAGGTGAAAACGGGATTGGTTAAGCACGACGACTGAACAGGAGGAGAAAGGAGGGCAGTGCAGTTTGACTTGAAGGGCGGTGACTTCCGGTGCAAGGGGACAGAAGCATCGAGAGGGCGCGTTGACTGGAGTGTGACGACAGGAGCGGTCGCTGTTCATTGCCGCTTGCTGACCTGGTACCCATACACCACGGACTGTGCGCACTTAACACCGCCTGCAGCCACTGACACAACTCACAGAGGCCCGGGCTGCCAGTCACCCGAGCAGCATCAGCCAACCGGAACGTCACAAATAATACTCCGCGCGAAAAGCCCGAAGAGTGGATGCCATTTTTAGTACACAAGCTGAAGCACAGTAAGGAAGTGGAAGACTGGTACATGGTGGATTCCGAATGATACCGTCATTGTACGCAAATTGTACTGTTGATCGCTGCAGTCAAACTCCAGTATCGTACGCTAATGGTCGTGCTCTCCACTAGTCAACGCAGTACGATACGGAGGTCAGTGGAATCAGATTCCAGTCGATGGTCGTGCACTCCACTAGTCAACACAGTACGATACGTAGGTCACTGGAATCAGACTCCAGTCGATGGTCGTGTACTTCATTAGTCAACACACTACGATACTGAAGTCACTGGAATCAGACTCAATCACTGGTCGTGCATTTCACCAGCTAACAAAGTACTGCGAAAGTTTGTGGCCCCGTAACTATGCAAGGCGGGGCTTAGAGCTCAGTGCGGATCACTTTCACCTCGGCTACTGGGTGGCGGCTGACCAGCGAAGGAAGAGAGGCAGCAGCAACAGCAGTAGCAGTGGAAACGCTGGCTGGAAACGATGACAACTCTGTGGATGTCAGCGACAGCACTCTGGCAGTGGGGGTCACAGGGAAGTGCGCTTGCGTCATGTCTCTTTCCGTAAAACTGAAAACAAGAGAAACACAGTCTACACAATCTGTCAGGCAGGCCCTGTTCGGAGATCGTGTGGATGTTGTCACCGTTCAGCCAAGGTTCCTGGCCAGTCAGTCTGTGCGAGCTGCCTAAAGGCCGATAACTGAACAGCAGTAGACAAGCGCCCCCCCCCCCCCAAAAAAAAACAAAAAACAAAAACAAAACAAAAACAACAACAAAAAACAAACAGTCTGTATCAAATGATCCACCAAGAAATGTTGCAAATAGAGAAACTCGTAAACCGACGTATTTATTTGAAACAACTCGTGAAACCCTTGATTTATGACAAACTCTAAAACAGTTCGACAGTGTGCCAACCAACCAACTAGTCAGCCACCCACCCGCCTGACAGCGTGCCAACTAACTAAACTACCAGTCAACCATCCAGCCACCCACGCGACAGCTTACCAACCAACCAACCTACTAGTAAACCACCAACCCGCCCGCCCGCCCGGCAGCCAGCCAACCAGCCAGCCAATCAGACAATCAACGAGCCAATCAACAAGCCAACCGACAAGCCAACGAAGCAGCTAACTAACAAGCTAACCAACCAACCAAATAACAAGCCAACCAGCCAACCGACAAGTAAACCAACCAGCAAACTAACAAGCCAACCAACAAACCAACCAATTAGCCAATCAGCCAGCCACCAACCAGCCAGCCAATTAACAAGCCAACCAACCAGCCAAACAACCAGCCAACAAACCAACCAATTAGCCAATCAGCCAGCCACCAACCAGCCAGCCAATTAACAAGCCAACCAACCAGCCAAACAACCAGCCAACCAAGCTAGATGACGAAGCGGGCTGTGCAGAAGTGCAGCGCCGTGCAGTACGTGCTGGACTCACAGGGGGACGTCTCGTCCGTCGTGGTCATCTCGAACACCTCAGTGGCCGCGCTGCCCCGGGCCCCCTCCTCCTCCTCGTCAACGTACGGCAGCACCGCCTCCACCTCGGCCTCGCTCTGGGAACTCGCTGCTTCCGCCTCCACCGACGTCCCGGCAGCCCCCACGCACCCGTTGTGCACCAATGGCGCCTCGGCCTTCACGGACACTGTCGTCACGTCGCCGTTAGCGGCGCTCCTTTTGGGCAAGTTCTTTCGGGCGGCGTAGTATTTGAGGAACGACTCGCAAGCTCGCCTCCCTCTCTGCAACAAAACACGATCAGTATGCCAGAGGTTGGACGGCAGATTGTCCATGCTCTTTTCTTCTTGTCTACTGAACGTCTGCTTCCCATTTCGTCTTACAGCTTTTACCAGTCTACCGTTGCTCTACTCACCTCTACAAGGAAGTCGTGGTCCACTCAGATCCACAAGGAAGATGCGGTCCACTCACCTCCGCAAGGAAGCCACGGTCCAATCAGCTCCACACGGAAATCGGTCCACTTAGCTCCACAAGGAAGTCGTGGTCCATTCAGCTTCACAAGGAAGTCACGGTCCACTCATCTCCACAATGAAGCCGCTGTCCACTCACCCCCACAAGGAAGTCGCTGTCCACTCACCTCCACAAGGAAGTCACGGTCCACTCATCTCCACAAGGAAGTCACGGTCCACTCACCTCCACAAGGAAGTCGCTGTCCACTCACCCCCACAAGGAAGTCGCTGTCTACTCACCTCCACAAGGAAGTCGCGGTCAGCGTCCTCCAGCACGAAGTCGGAAGTGTCCACGTGCCCCGTGTTGATGCCCACCGTCCGCTCGATGTCCCGCTCCTGCAACACGTTCTTCCGTCATGACCACACTCACGTACACACCAACACACCAACACACACACACACACACACGTACACACACACACACACACACACACACACACACACACACACACACACACACACACACACACACCACTCACTCACCACACACACACACACACACACACACACACACACACACACACACACACACACACCACACACACATACACACACGACACTCACTACCACACACACCACACACACACACACACACCACACACACACACACACACACACACACACACACACACACACACACACACACACACACTGACACGCGCGCGCTCATTAATCACAGGTCGTTCTGATGAGCCTCCTTATTACTATAAGGCCACTGCTGTCATTGCATCAGTCCAGCAACCCGGCCCTACATCACCACCACCACCACCACCACCACCATCAGCAGCAGCAGCAGCAGCAGTAGCATCCAATTAAGTAATGCCAGGTTGGGCTGGATTACCTCAACAAAGACCTTCTTGACGTTGGTGAGCAGCGTGCACTGCAGGGTGTTGAGAAAGGTGAAGAAATTCTTCACCTCACGGCGCTGGTAACCAAGGAAACGAAGCTGCATGTTGATGCCCGTTTCCTCCATGAAGTGAACCAGCTCCTGGAAAGAGATCTGAACACACAAAACACAACTAATCCGACCTGAACACACAAAACACAACTAATCCGATCTGAACACACAAAACACAACTAATCCGACCTGAACACACAAAACATAGCTCTTTCATGGAAATATATCTCAAGACACAAAACACAACTAATCTGAGCACACAAAAAAACCAGCTATTTCATTGAAAAATATCTGAAGACACAAAACACAGCTATTTCATGGAAAAATATCTGAAGACACAAAACACAGCTAGTTCATGGAAATAGATCTGAATGCACATATCACAGCTGTTTCGCGGAAAGAGATCTGAACACACAAAACACAGCTAATTTCTGGAATTAGATCTGAACACACAAAACACAGCTATTTCACGGAAAGAGATCTGAACACACAAACCACAACTATTACACGGAACCAGATCCCTGGAATGCGATTTGAACACACACAACAGCTTCTGGGCAAAGTGAAACTGAGGCTGGCACAAGATGACCTATTCCTGGTGGAAGTATCCGCATGAATAAATTACACTTCCTCAAATAATGACAGCTATTGAAATCATAAATCGCATTGTGAATTTTGACTGACAGCTCTATCTGAAATCGATGACCGACAATTATATTAAAACACATAATTATGTGATAGAAACCGAAAGCGTTTTGTTTCGACAAGACAAACCAAGGTTCATACTTTCGGCACACTGTCCTTCCTTGGAAGTCATACACGGACAGTTGGCCATTTTGTATCAACGCATGAAATAAGAGCAAGAAGAAAAAATATTGACGAAGCAACTTATTCTTAGACGTTATATGAAACTCAGGCTAAGTTCTTTGATTTTTGTTTTCACCGATTTAATGTAATAATACATAATTCATCTCCGTTGCCAGAAAAGGGCAAGACAATTATGGCGAAAACTTACACAATTTTAAATTTAATATTTTTCTGACCGTCGGCAGTCACTTCTGCTCAAGCTTGCGCACAACAAAAAGCCAGTGAGGGACCTTCTTCACCACCGCGCAGTTTTACTTCACAGCACGGCCCGCAACTGTGCAGTGTTATTGTCCTACTCTGTAGTTGCTGCCCTTTGCTGACTTGGTTTCGCCCCTCAAGGTTCGCTAACAGTTGCTGGCCATTGCTAGCGCGGTGTATTTACTTTACAACATGAGCTCTGTGTCTGCGTTGATATCAATATAGCATACACAGATGGCTGACAGTTGCTGGTCTTTGTTAGCACAAGGTATTTACTTTACAGCATGAGCTCTGTGACTACCTTAATATCAATATAGCACATTACCATCTGAACTCTGCGACTATCTTCATATCAGTACAGCTGAGCTATATGACTACCTTGACATCAATACAGCACACTACAAGCTCAGCAGTGTGTGCCGGTTTTGCCTAGCGGTAAGGCGTTTGGCTGGCAAGCAGAGGGACCTCGGTTCGAATCTGCTTCAGCTCTCCTTTCACTTCAAAAGTTGTGTTCTGTGGATACTGTCTTGTGACTTTGTCCCTCACAATTATGAAACATTCAAATGGCTCTCATCGCTGCCCACCTTAATGCAGAAGTCATTCTGGTGGTGACAGTGTAGCAATAGGTATATAATTTCCCTCTCCCCCCACCTCCATACCCCCTTCTCCACGTCCCTAATACGCCTTATGGTTTCTGTGGACGTTAAGCACGATGTTTACTTACAAGCTCAGCTCTGGGCTAATTTGACATTACTATAGCACTCTACAAGCTCAGCTCTGGGACTAACTTGACATCGCTATAGCACACTACAAGCTCAGCTCTGGGACTAACTTGACATCGCTATAGCACACTGCAAGCTCAGCTCTGGGACTAACTTGACATCGCTATAGCACACTGCAAGCTCAGCTCTGGGACTAACTTGACATCGCTATAGCACACTACAAGCTCAGCTCTGGGACTAACTTGACATCGCTATAGCACACTAAAAACGACCGACGGCTGTCCAGCCAGTGCCCAGAGCGACAGCAGAACGAAGAGAAGAGAGCGGCTACCTGTCCGTTGCCGTCACTGTCCAGGTACTGCAGGATCGTGTCGCTGTCCACGTCACCGAACAGGTGAAGACGGTGCTTCCGCTTGAACTCCTTCTCCTGACACACACACACACCACACACACACACACACACACACACACACACACACACATACACACGCACACACACACACACACACACACGCACATGACATGCAGTGTAAAACAAGCAAAAGAGTAGGCCACAACAAGCAAAACGAGGACAGATAAGCAATTATACGTTTTTGCCCTTCATCTCCATCATTCCCCCCCCCCCCCCCTCCCCGTGAGTTTATAACTTTGACTGACCTGCTCTGCCGGTAACAGGGCTATACCCCCCCCCCCCCCCCCAAACACACACACACCGCTATCGCCTTTTAAACGGGTTCCTGTTGGTCTTTGCTTCAGACACGTTGGACCATATTTTGTGTATATATGTGTTTTTTGTGTTGTTGTTTTTGCTCTCCTAAAGCCATGTCGTTATTGCACAATTATTTAGTTTCACTTCTATTGTTTCACTGACAATGCGATGACCATCACGCCTTGACCACAGCGCCTGCCGGACGTTCACAGTCCTGACCACTCCGCCAGCGAGGCTCCCAGTGATGAACACCGGACGTGTCTCACGCGGCGCCTCAGCAGTGGCTGTGGCTGTCAGCTCCGCTCATGTCCGTCAGCAGATGAGATCCCAAAGGATCCGAAAGACGCCGCTGGCCCGTCACAGATTTCAGTGAAACACCCCACAGTCCCTGAAACGAGGCCGACTCCTTCGCTTCAGCTGCAGTATGGCGGCCGGTAACACAGCAGTGCTTAGTAGAATGACGTCACACAAATGGCACGGCCTGCTAGCTCGTCCGTTTGTAAATGATTTTGGGGCGGGCGGGTGGGGGGGTGGGGAGTAGGGTGGTAGGGAGTGGGGAAGGGGGGGGGGAGGGCACCGTTTTAGATGCCGGTTCATCCAGTGCTGCCGCGGCTTTGATTAGCACCTCTGTTCACAGCTGTCGGTGGTGCGATTTCACTGACTTGCGTTCCCACACCTTCCCTTCGCCTCTCTCTTCACACCTGTCGACCTGTGCTATCTCAAGTCCTGGCTCAAACTCACCAAGACTACAAAAGTTGAGGCAATCTCGTTTTGATGCTTACCATCCCTTGAAAGATGTTCGTTTGGATTTACGCTTTTCCTAACGACTTAGCAGTAAGTATTACTAAACGGATTCTTTTGTGTTCACTGAGGATTGTGTATAAATGAAGCAAGGCTCACGTCTTTCAGAGCGGCCTCCAGTTCCGCTCTGTCGATGGTGTCGTTGCCGTCGTCGTTGTGTTTCTCCAGCACCTACACAACACAGACACCAGACACAGTTCAGTCATAGTCACCTGCACAACAACACAGGCATCAGACACAGTTCACTTATAGTCACTTGCACAACAACACAGGTACCAGACACAGTTCAGTCATAGTCACCTGCACAACAACACAGGCACCAGACACAGTTCACTCATAGTCACTTGCACAACAACACAGGTACCAGACACAGTTCAGTCATAGTCGCCTGCACAACACAGACACCAGACACAGTTCAGTCATAGTCACCTGCACAACAAGACAGGTACCAGACACAGTTCAGTCACAGTCACCTGCACAACAACACAGGTACCAGGCACAGCTCAGTCACAGTCACCCGCACAACACAGGTACCAGACACAGTTCAGTCACAGTCACCTGCACAACAACACAGGTACCAGACAGTTCAGTCACAGTCACCCGCACAACACAGGTACCAGACACAGTTCAGTCACAGTCACCTGCACAACACAGGTACCAGACACAGTTCAGTCACAGTCACCTGCACAACACAGGTACCAGACACAGTTCAGTCACAGTCACAACACCGTTGCGCACGTTAAAGATCCCATGTGCGCCTTTCAATAACAGAAGGCCTAACGGCCAGTGGCATGAAAACACATAGGTGACGTCTAATAGCAGCAGAATAATCACAATGCTTATGGCTACTCCGAATGGAAGAAGAAAGAGAGCAGTAAGGACATGTTCAGCGGATCTTCTCGCCATGAAAGCTACTCGACTGTTCGAAAGCGAAGTCTTCCGTATTCTTTGGGCAGCAGTAGTTCACCAGTGTGCTCTACAGAATTACGACGTAACCGAGAGCAGACTAGTTCTGTCTGTCTGTCTGTCTGTCTGTCTGTCTGTCTCTGTCTCTCTCTCTCTCAAGGACTAAATGTTATGTTTTTGACTGAACCTAAACTACAATCCTTGTCAAATAAAATTTTCGAGTTCGAGTTCTCTGTCTCTGTCTGTCTGTCAGTCTGTCTGTCCCCCTCTCTCCCTCTCTCTCTCCTGTGAGCGAGTACGTGCGACCGCGCATGTGCAAGCGTGAGCGTCTCCCCATGTAAACGTTTGTGCATGCGAATGATTTTATTATCATACCACTCCACACTCGTTTATCAATATATTATTATACCACCTAAGTCATGTAGCCCCCCCCCCCCCCCCCCCCCCCCCAACTTTCCCCCGTTGCAGCACCAACTCTGAGAAAGACGCTGACAGCTTTCAACAGACGTCTGCCCCCCTCCCCCCCCCCCCCCCTCCACTCCGTTATAGCACTCACCCTGAGAAAGGCGTTGACCGCTTTGACCAGACGTCTGTGTTCCCGGTCCGTCTTGTCCTGCAGCTTCCTGTTCCGCAGTTTTTCCCTGCGAGCAACAACAGTTTGCTCCAGGCGTTAAACAGACCGGTGAGTGAAGGAGCCAGCCAATACTCGCCTAGCTCTCTAGCGGTCGCTGGCACCGCCATACTTTCGGGAGCACGGGGCAAACCTAGGGCAGGGAGCAGTGGGCACGGGGCAAACTTAGGCGGGAAGGGGAGCGTGGAGCAAATCTAGGGCGGGGAGCTGTGGGCATGGGGCAAACCTAGGGCGGGGAGCTGTGGGCATGGGGCAAACCTAGGGCGGGGAGCTGTGGGCAAACCTTGGGCGAGGAGCTGGGGGCAAACCTAGGGCGGAGAGTGGGGGCAGACCTAGGGCGGGGAGCTGGGGGCATGGGGCAAACCTAGGGCGGGGAGCTGGGGGGCAAACCTTGGGCGGAGAGAGGGGGCAGACCTAGGGCGGGAAGCTGGGGGCATGGGGCAAACCTAGGACGGGGAGCTGTGGGCATGGGGCAAACCTAGGGCGGGGAGCTGTGGGCATGGGGCAAACCTAGGGTGGGGAGCATGGGGGCAAACCTAGGGCGGAGAGCAGGGGGCAAACCTTGGGCGAGGAGCTGGGGGCAAACCTTCGGCGGAGAGTGGGGGCTGACTTAGGGCGGGGAGCTGGGGGCAAACCTTCGGCGGAGAGTGGGGGCTGACTTAGGGCGGGGAGCTGGGGGCAAACCTTCGGCGGAGAGTGGGGGCTGACTTGGAGGGCGGGAGGGGGGCTGGGGGCAAACCTTGGGCGGAGAGTGGGGGCAGACCTAGGGCGGGAAGCTGTGGGCATGGGGCAAACCTAGGGCGGGGAGCTGTGGGCATGGGGCAAACCTAGGGTGGGGAGTGGGGGCAAACCTAGGGCGGAGAGCAGGGGGCAAACCTTGGGCAGGGCTGGGGGCAAACCTAGGGCGGAGAGCAGGGGGCAAACCTTGGGCGAGGAGCTGGGGGCAAACCTTCGGCGGAGAGTGGGGGCAGACCTAGGGCGGGGAGCTGTGGGCATGGGGCAAACCTAAGGCGGGGAGCTGGGGGCATGGGGCAAACCTAGGGCGGGGAGTGGGGGCAGACCTAGGGCGGGGAGCTGGGGGCCTGTGGCAAACCTAGGGCGGGGAGCAGGGGGCAAACCTTGGGCGGGGAGCTGTGAGCATGGGGCAAACCTTGGGCGGGGAGCTTGGTGAAAACCTAGGGCAGGTCGGGGAGGGGAACTGGGAGCACACCTAGGGCAGGGCGGGGAGAGGGGTCAGGGGCAAACCTGGGGCGGGTCGGCGAACTGGGACCATACCTTGGGCGGGGAGCTGGGGCAAACCTAGGGCGGGGAACAGGGGGTGAGGAGAACAGACTGGATTCTTTTTATTTGGTTCTAAACAACATTCATTGGTAGTACGTCAGAATATGTTCATAACAGAAAACAGCTGTGCTGCACAACGAGCAATCTGTTTCTTGAGGATATCGCTACTCAGCTGTGTAAACAAAGGTTTATGACTGATTGTGTAACGGTTGCTGTGGGTGACGTGAACATGACTAACAAAGACTGCTGTTCCGTTTCTCATGATCAATAATGTGTAGACAGCGGGACGCTTGCCTGCGTGTGGTGTGTATGTGTAAGGGTGTGTGTGTGTGTGTGTATGTATGCATTTGCGTGTGGTGTGTGTGTGTGTGTGTGTGTGTGTGTGTGTGTGTGTGTGTGGGTGTGTGTGTGGTGTGTGTGTGTGTGTGTGTGTGTGTTGTGTGTGCGTGTGGGGTGGTGTGGTGTGTGTGTGTGTGTGTGTGTGTGTGTGTGTGTGTGTGTGTGTGTGTGTGTGTTGTGTGTGTGTGTGTGTGTGTGTGTGTGTGCGTGTGTGTTGTGTGTGTGCGTGTGTGTTGTGTGTGGGCTGCGGTGTTGTGTGTGTGTGTGTGTGTGTGTGTGTGTGTGTGTGTGTGTGTGTGTGTGTGTGTGTGTGTGTGGTGGTGTCCTGTGTGTTTGGGATGGCGGGATGGGACTGGGGGCGAGAGGGGACCGGGTGACTGTACCGTGGACCCACCTGGCCAGTTTGGAGTGCGTTTCGGGGGATGGAGGGGGGGTGGTGGAGTGACCGGGTGACTGTGCTGTAGACTCACCTGGCCAGTATGGTGTGCGTGGGGGAGGTGGATGGGGGGTGGGTGGGGGGGGAGACCGGGTGACTGTGCTGTACTCACCTGGCCAGTCTGGTGTTGGGCAGTCCCTGTAGCTGGGCGCCGTGCCGCATGTGCTCCACCTGGTAGCGGAACAACTCGCGTTCGTTGTCAGCAAACTAAAAGTCAACAGCCAGCATTCAGCATCAGCAAACAACACACCATTAATAAGCCCCCGTCTCACCACAAACCCACACACCGTCAGCCCCTGTCTCACCACACACCCACAAACCATCAGCCCCTGTCTCACCACAAACCCACACACCATCAGCCCCTGTCTCACCACACACCCACACACCATCAGCCCCTGTCTCACCACACACCCACACACCATCAGCCCCTGTCTCACCACACACCCACACACCATACCCACACACCATCAGCCCCGTCTCACCACAAACCCACACACCATCAGCCCCTGTCTCACCACACACCCACACACCATCAGCCCGTCTCACCACAAACCCACACACCATCAGCCCCTGTCTCCACACACCCACACACCATCAGCCCCCGTCTCACCACAAACCCACACACCATCAGCCCCTGTCTCCACACACCCACACACCATCAGCCCCCGTCTCACCACAAACCCACACACCATCAGCCCCTGCCTCACCACACACCCACACACCATCAGCCCCTGTCTCACCACACACCCACACACCATCAGCCCCTGTCTCCACACACCCACACACCATCAGCCCCCGTCTCACCACAAACCCACACACCATCAGCCCCTGTCTCCACACACCCACACACCATCAGCCCCCGTCTCACCACAAACCCACACACCATCAGCCCCTGTCTCACCACAAACCCACACACCATCAGCCCCCATCTCACGGACCACTTTCATCGCCTTTCGCACGTCTTCCCTAAGCACTCATGCCTGCCCAGTGTCGTCAAACCTCACGCGCTGACACCATGAGACAAACACCATCCACCCAGACTATGAATGCAAACACCGCCCACCGAGACTACCAATACAAACACCATCCACCCAAGGTGAACACCACTATGAATGCAAACACCACCCACACACACCATGAACGCAAACACCGCCCACCCAGACTATGAATGCAAACACCGCCCACCCGGACAAGGAACTCAAACAGCACCCGTGTCAGCCAGTCGCAGCCACGGTAACACTGGGCGATATCTGGCCCACAGTGCACGGCGACAAGCTGACAGGCTAAAGACGCCTTGGGGACAGTGTCAGAGGCTAACCCTGTCTGACGTCCTCTGAGACTGGGACCAGTTTATCAGTGTTTCAGATGTTGTGTGACAACAACACTCCACACCCTTGGCTGGCCCTCGGGGTTAACGAGCACGCGGCTTTGTGTGGGCAGAACTTGCAGAAGGGAGTGGGTGGTAAAGTGGACGTGGGGGTGGGGGTGGGGGGGAGGGAGGGAGAGAAAGAGACACACAGACAGACAGACAGACAGACAGACAGATAGAGAGAGAGAGAGACAGACAGATAGACAGAGACAGACAGACAGACAGACAGACAGACAGACAGACAGACAGACAGACAGACAGACAGACAGACAAAGAGAGACAGAGAGACAGACAAAGAGAGACACACACACACACACAAGGAGAGAGAGAGAGAGAGAGAGAGAGAGAGAGAGAGAGAGAGAGAGAGAGAGAGAGAGAGAGAGAGAGAGAGAGAGAGAGAGAGAGAGAGAGAGAGAGAGAACAAAACGCGGACAGTGACGAACTCAGAGGCAAGAGACAGACAAGCAGATAGAGACACACTGAGAAATAAAGCAGAGAGGGTGTCAGAGACTGAATGAATCAATTTTGTTTTACGAGCGTACAGGGGTTAGAGACAGACCGTTTTACATCCTGCCCTCCCCCATGAGCGGTTAACTGAGAGAAAGAAAGGAGGAACGCACCAGCAGAAATCCCAGAGTGGTGTCGTTGAAGGTACCGAACCGCTCGGATTTGTTCAGCAGGCGGGGCAAATTGTCCAATGGCTGCAGGCGTTTCAAGAAACTGTCCTCTGGCTTCATCGACAGCCACCATCCTGTACACAACACACGTCAACAGTCACCATCCTGTACACAACACACATCAACAGTCACCATCCTGTACACAACACACGTCAACAGTCACCATCCTGTACACAACACACATCAACAGTCACCATCCTGTACACAACACACATCAACAGTCACCATCCTGAACACAACACACGTCAACAGTCACCACCCTGTACACAACACACATCAACAGTCACCATCCTGTACACAACACACATCAACAGTCACCATCCTGAACACAACACACGTCAACAGTCACCATCCTGAACACAACACACGTCAACAGTCACCATCCTGTACACAACACACATCAACAGTCACCATCCTGTACACAACACACATCAACAGTCACCATCCTGTACACAACACACACCAACAGTCACCATCCTGTACACAACACACGTCAACAGTCACCATCCTGAACACAACACATATATCAACAGTCACCATCCTGAACACAAAACACATCAACAGTCACCACCCTGAACACAACACATACATTCACCACCCTGAACACAACACATACATCAACAATCACCATCCTGAACACAACAAACATATCAACAGTCACCATACTGAACACAAAACACATCAACAGTCACCACGCTGAGCACACACATACGTCAACAGTCACCATCCTGAACACAATACACATCATCAGTCACCATCCTAAACACAACACACATCAACGGTCACCACCTTGAACACAATACACATCAACAGTCACCATCCTGAACACAATACACATCATCAGTCACCATCCTGTACACAACACACATCATCAGTCACCATCCTAAACACAACACACATCAACAGTCACCATCCTGAATACAAAAGACACCAACAGTCACCACCTTGAACACAACATACATCAACAGTCACCATCCTGAACACAACACACATCATCAGTCACCACTCTGAACACAACACACACACTATAAAGTCACCATCCTGAACAGAACACACACACACACACACACACACACACACACACACACACACACACACACACACACACACACACACACACACACACAGACATACACACACACACACATCACACACACACACACACACACACACACACACACACACACACACACACACACACACACACACACACACACACAGTCGCCATACTAAACACAACACACATCAACAGTCACCACCCTGAACACAACACAAACCCACACACCATCAGCCCCCATCTCACGGACCACTTTTTTTGCCTTCCGCGCGTCTTCCCTAAGCACTCATGCCTGCCCAGTGTCGTCAAGCCTCACGCGCTGACACCATGAGACAAACACCATTCACCCAGACTATGAACGTAAACACCTTCAGTCATCATATTGAACACAACACACATCATCAGTCACCACCCTGAACACAACACAACACAACACAACACACACACACACACACACACACACACACACACACACATCAACTGTCACCACCCTGAACACAACACACACAACAGCTACTACCATGAACACAGTCACCACCATCATATCAACAGTCACCACCCTGAACAGCACCCGGACATCAAAAGCCACCACCCAGACATCAACAGCCACCACCATGCACACCGCCCTGACACTGACAGCCACCACCATGAACACCACCCTGACATCAACAGCCACCACCATGAACACCATCCTGACATCAAAAGCCACCACCATGAACACCACCCTGACATCAAAAGCCACCACCATGAACACCACCCTGACATCAAAAGGCACCACCATGAACACCACCCTGACATCAACAGCCAAAATATGAACACCACCCTGACATCAACAGCCACCACCATAAACACCATCCTGACATCAACAGCCACCACCATGAACACCATCCTGACATCAACAGCCACCACCACGAACACCACCCTGACATCAACAGCCATCACCTTGAACACCACCCTGACATCAACACCCACCACCCTGAACACCATCCTGACATCAAAAGCCACCACCATGACATCAACAGCCACCACCATGAACACCATCCTGACATCGACAGCCACCACCCTGACATCAACAGCCACCACCATGAACACCATCCTGACATCAACAGCCACCACCCTGAACACCATCCTGACATCAACAGCCACCACCATGAACACCACCATGAACAAAAACCTTGACATCAACAGCCACCACCCTGAACACCACCCTGATACCAACAGCCACCACCATGAACACCACCCTGACATCAAAAGCCACCACCCTGACACCACCCTAACATCACACACCACCCTGAACACCACCCTGACATCATCAGCCACCACCCTGACACCAACAGCGAAACTCCGTGCTTTGCGGGTTAACGGGTAAAATGTCTCTTACCGTCGAAGCAGTGGATGGGATAATTGCAGAGGACGCCGCCATCGACAAAGACGTCGGTCTGGCCGTGGTTGGTGTAGCGAGTGGCGCGGAACAGGCCTGTCACAGGGAATGGGGCATGTATTATGCATTATGCACACAGCTGCAGGTCACACGGGTCAGAGGGCACAAGTCCTGCATTATGCACACAGCTGCAGGTCACACGGGTCAGAGGGCACAAGTCCTGCATTATGCACACAGCCGCAGGTCACATGGGTCAGACGGCACAAGTCCTGCATTATGCACACAGCTGCAGGTCACACGGGTCAGAGGGCACAAGTCCTGCATTACGCACACAGCTGCAGGTCACACGGGTCAGAGGGCACAAGTCCTGCATTATGCATTCAGCTGCAGGTCACATGGGTCACAGGGTACAAGTCCTGCATTATGCTCACAGCTGCAGGTCACATGGGGTCACAAGGCACACGTGCTGCATTATGCACACACCTGCAGGTCACACGGGTCACAGGGCACAAGTCCTGCATTATACTCACAGCTGCAGGTCACACGGGTCACAGGGCACGAGTCAGCCATTATGCACACAACTACAGGTCACACGGGTCAGAGGGCAAGGGTCAGCCATTATGCACACAGGTACAGGTCACACAGGTCAGAGGGCATGAGTCAGCCATGACGCACACAGCTACAGGTCACACAGGTCAGAGGGCACGAGTCAACCATTACGCACACAGCAACAGGCCACACAGGTCAGAGGGCACGAGTCAGCCATTACGCACACAGCTACAGGTCACACAGGTCTGAGGGCACGAGTCAACCATTATGCATACAGCTACAGGTCACACAGGTCTGATGGCACGAGTCAGCCATTACGCACACAGCTACAGGTCACACGGGTCAGAGGGCACGAGTCGGCCATTATGCACACAACTACAGGTCACATGGGTCAGAGGGCAAGGTTCAGCCATTATGCACACAGCTACAGGTCACACAGGTCAGAGGGCAAGGGTCAGCCATTATGCACACAGCTACAGGTCACACAGGTCAGAGGGCACTAGTCAGCCACAGGTCACACGGATAAACAGCACTTCCTGCGGAAAATCAATAGCATCAACTCCCCGCTCTCCCCGTCCATAACTAAGCTAGCAGGTAGTTGACCTGTAATGTATTTTTTATTTTTTTTGGACCGGTATAAGACGGACTTTTTGTGCACATGAGATTTATCCTGTTAACATAGTACAATTAAGGAACGTTAAAAATCCAAGAACTAACTCCTTCTGCATACTGATTCAATTATAGAAATGACCGACCGCCTACTCATACTTCTGAACTTTGTCAAACTTTAATATGCTACTGTAGAAAAATGACTTCAAAACATCTTTCCCTCTCCCCAGCCCCCTCTGTCTCCACACTCCATTTCTCTCTCGCTAGTATTTATTTAGGCCATCAGCCAATCCATCTACCTGATTTTTGTCCCCACTACAATTTGTTTTGACTGTTTCCTAGTGACCGTTCGTATTTTTGTGTTTTGTTGTTGCTGTTCTTTCTTTCTTTCTTTCTTTCTTTGTTTTCTCTTGTTTTTTGTTGTTGTTGTTGTTTTATTTGGTTTTTGTTTGTTTGTTTGTTTGCTTTTGTTTTGTTTTTGTTTTGTTGTTGTTTTGTTACGTCTCATTTATTGTTAGCTTGGTGAAATTGTTCGTCCGTCATACATTTGAGGGTTTTTGTTTGTTTGTTGTTGCTTGTTTTGTTTTCAATTGTATGAGCTCATCGCCTATAAGCTGAAAGCTTCTTGATGAGCACATAACGATTCATTGTATCTTTATTTTGTTTTGAATAAATTTTTGTTTAAACCAATTCCCCACTCTCAGCTGCCCAACAAAGTGTGTTTGTGTGTGTGTGTGTGGGGGGGGGGGGGGGGGGGATCCAAATCAAGATGCAAAACAATCGACGGTATAAAATAAACACACATTCAGACGCTTTACACGGATCAACCTTCTTGTCCTTATACGGCGCCTCAACACTCCCGGAAAGGGACCCACCGTTTAGGCGAACGGCTGCAAAGATTACTTAATGCAGCGTTTCCTGGCGTTTGCCAACCGAAAACAGTGAGTCGTTTCTCGGAGGCACTGTAGAAACTTAGTCTCGGTGGCAAATTAGAAGCCTGGTACACACTCACTCTATTAACGCATGAGCGAACTAGCTCGTATCAAACTGCTTGATTTTTAATCAGTTTTAATCGGTTAATGGTTACAGCGAGAAGCCACGTATGAACAGTTCAGAGCACAGATGTCTGCAGCGAACGATTGTTGGGTTCGTCATTAACTGCACAACAGACTTTGCGTGCCTCAGCAAGAGGTGGAGAGAAGGTCAAACTGGGCATAACATCATTGACGACATGTCAGCATGTCAGGCAAACCTTGTGCAGTCCACAGTTTTCACTGTAAGCCCAACGAAGGAACTATGGATTTGAAGCTAATATACAACAACAGAAAAGAAGAAAAGTAGAACCATCTCTTGGATTAAACATTGCTTTTACGCTAATACGCAATGCCCTGGAATTCCCAGTAAGGTCTCCAGTTACACTAGGGGTTCATTTTTTCAACCTGTGTGTGTTTTGATGGTGTGTTGTTTTGGCCTGTGGCCGTCTGTCAGTGGCGACTGCCAGCCTTCCTCGTGATCAAAGGGACCACATCCCCGGGGACTGCGGCGCGTCGGTTCACCGAACACACTCCAGCCACGGGCAAATGCCAGCGAAGGCTTTCACAAGCCTCTCTCTCGATGCTAGCACAGTACCCGCCGCCCCCTCCTAAAAAGCAACAACAACAAAAACCTCTTCCAAGACAACTTTTCCACAAACTTTCCCTTTCATATAATTATTTCCATGTAAACAAACGCCTGACAAAGAATAGCCTCTCTCTTAGGACCACTTTTCTAGAACTCTCTTCCCAGCACATTTCCGTGCATATAAACCCCTCACACAAACATTAAGGACCATCCCTCTATTAAGGACCATTTTTCCAGAGCTCTCATCTTCGCATTTCCATGCATATAAACCCCTCACACAAACATTAAGGACCATCCCTCTATTAAGGACCATTTTTCCAGAGCTCTCCCCTTCACATTTCCATGCATATAAACCCCTGACAATAAATAAGGGCCTTCCCTCCACTACGACCACTTTTCCAGAACCACCCCCTTCACTTTTCCGTGTACACAAAACCTTGACCATAAATTAAGAGCCATCCATCTATTAAGACCGTTTTTTCCAGAAGATCAATCAATCAATCGATGTTGTTGTTTTTTATGTCTGTTCACAACAAGGTGATATTAGACAAGATTTTTCCAGAACCCTTTCCGTCACAATTTCATGTAGGAGAACCCCTGAGCAAAGGGACACCACTCTTTAAAAAAAATCTGTTTGTTTATATACCATTAATTTGTATTTTGGTGTTCCATGTTTTTCCATGTTCCATGTTTTTCTATAATTAAGCTCTAAAGCGCTTTGGGTCTCTGAAAGCTCTCTGTAAATTTCCTAGTATTATTATTTTAGAACATTTTCGCCTGGTTGTCCGGGAGTCGTAGAGGAGAGGTTCAACCGTACAATAAAGACACACGCCAACTTGTGAAACAGAAGACTGTGTTTTCCAATAGAGGTTTGTTAGGGACATCTCGCTAATTGCAGTTATTGAACACAGTGCACTCGCCATCACAGATGACGTCACTCTCCGAGCATTGCCTCCCCCTGGCCGGATCTCTCTCCCTGTGGACCGGTAAGCGAGACGGTGGTGTCCGTTAAGGTCAAGCCCGTCACGCTGGCCCTACGACTCGCAATGCAAGTCGTGGTATTTATCTGTACGTCCCTCCGCCTACCACCACCCCCCCACCCCCCTCCCCCGCCACGTCTAACTGACAGGGCGTTAAGAACTCAATATTCACTGAGTCTGTCTGCCTGCTCCATGCGCCACGCCTTCCAGCCCCCAATAGCAAAGGAGCCACTGCATACACACGGCAAAACACTAGCAGACAACGGGAACGCGCATTACAGAGAATGTGCCGGCGTCTTTACCCCCCCCCCCCCACCCCCACCCCCAATGCCGCCGCTGCCTGTGGGGCAACGCTGGCAAGGCACAAAGGGAAAGTCTGGCAAGAGCAGCAAAGCAAAAACGAAACGTTCACAAAGGAGATGCAAAAACCAACCCGCTAGAACAACCGGCTTTCTTCGGTGAAGCGATTCAACAAGACATCCACAAGAAAAGAAGGGGTCGTCTGGTGGCAGGCTGGTGTGTTGCACACCACCAGGTCTTGTTGCACACCATTAGTTCTTGTTGGACACCATTAGTTCTTGTTGGATACCATTAATTCTTGTTGCACACCATTAGTTCTTGCTGGCCACCAACATGTCTTGTTGGACACCACCAGGTCTTGTTGGACATCAACAGGTCTTGTTGAACACCATTAGTTCTTGTTGGACACCAAGAGGTCTTGTTACACACCATTAGTTCTTGTTGGACACCAACAGGTCTTCTTGCATACCATAGGTTCTTGTTGGATACCATTAGTTTTTGTTGCACACCATTAGTTCTCGGTGGACTCCAACAGGCGTGTTGCACACCATTAGTTCTTGTTGGACATCACCAGGTCTTGTTGGACATAAACAGGTCTCGTTGTTGCACATCATTAGTTCTTGTTGGACACCATTAGTTCTTGCTGGACATTACCAGGTCTTGTTGGACACAAACAGGTCTTGTTAGACACCGCCATGTCTTGTTGGACATCAACAGGTCTTGTTGCACACCATTAGTTCTTGCTGGACACCAACAGGCTTGTTGCATACCATTAGTTCGTGTTGGATACCATTAGGTCTTGATGGACACCAGCAGGTCTTGGTGGACACCAACAGGTCTTGGTGGACACATCAGGCTCATCTTGTTGGACACATCAGGCTCGTCTGATTGGACACATCAGACTCGTCTTGGTGGACACATCAGGTTCGTCTTGATGGACACACCAGGATCGTCTCGTCCAACAAATTTGGCTCGTCTTGCTGCACATGTTCCACTGTCTCCACGGGCCAGCCGTCTTACGTGTTTGATTAAAACACGTGTTTGCAAACACGTGTTTGATTAAAACTGCCGCGGTATAAGCGGTGTCCAGTGACTTCTGTTTTCTTCGTTCAAAACTTTATTGTGCGGTCCGTTAACAGGAGAAGTAAAATGGAGCGTGCAGTAGTCGGTGGCTAGTCTCGTGTCCACATACCAACGGAAGTGAACAGCACGCACAGTCAATGCGGTTTGAAATAACACTGCTTCCTGCTGCGCGAAAGGGCAACGCAACTAACAATGTGCTTCTTTTGTCCCTGATTGTTTCTCCTGTCTGTAAACGGTTTCTCACAACACAAAAGGTCAATCAAAAGTTAACAGCACTTGTTAGCACGAAGGTAAGACCTCAAAGAAGGAGAGAAAAACAGAAAAAGAAAAGGAAAACACGACAAAACAACAAGCACAAAAAGTATAGACAGCTTTGGTGTATACGGCAAAAGTCCCAGAGAAAATGTCACAAAAATCCAAACTCGATGATGAATGAATTCTGTCAATAAATATTTACGTCAGAGCAAAAGTACGCTTTTAAATACTTACAATCTGTTGCGCAAGACGTTCCGAAGAACGCAGCTAAAGTCAGGTATTGCCTGCCACTTCACAGGCTGGTTGTACGCGCAGCTTCTGCTTCACTAATTTTTATCAACTGACTTATTAAAGCCTGTTAAAGCCTTTATCGCTCGTCGTTTAAAGGGCCTTGTTTAAAAGACTTCCACGGCGCATGCACAGTAACATACGGGGCACAAAACAAGACGGGAAAATAAAGGGGAAATTTTGATAAAGTGACAGCCCCGATAAAGAGCATCAATTATAAAGAGACATCCCCGATAAAGCAGCATCCCTAATAAAGGGGCAGCCCATATAATGGAAGAGTCCAGTTTAAAAAACAGCTCTGATATAGGCAAGGTCACCACTCTGATAGAAGGACGGCCCTATTAAAGGATCAGCTCTCATGAAGGAACGCCCATGATAAAGGCACAGACCCGATGAACAAACACCCCTAAGGAACAGCCACGAAAAGACACCCCTGGTAAAGCAAGAGCCCTGATAAGTAAAGCAAGAGCCCTAATAAAGTAAAGCATGAGCCCTGATAACACAAGGGCCCTGATAAAGTCAAACAAGAGCCATGGTAACGCAAGAGCCGTGATAAAGCCAGCGCTCTAATAAGGCAAGAGCCCTGATAAAGTGAAGCAAGATCTCTCATAAAGTAAAGCAAGAGCAATGATGAAGCAAGAGCCCTGGTAA
The DNA here is from genome assembly GCA_018857735.1 of Alviniconcha marisindica. Lineage (NCBI taxonomy): Eukaryota > Metazoa > Mollusca > Gastropoda > Provannidae > Alviniconcha > Alviniconcha marisindica. The sequence continues at coordinate 1,139,623 of JABMCL010000453.1, read as the reverse complement.
TATAAAACGAGAGCCCTGACAACGCAAGAGCCCTCATAACGTAGGAGCCCTGATGAGCCCTGGTAAAGTAAAGCAAGAGCCCTGATAAAGTCAAACAAGAGCCATGGTAACGCAAGAGCCGAGATCAAGCAAGAGCTCTAATAAAGCAAGAGCACTGATAAAGCAAGAGTACTGATAACGCAAGAGCCCTGATAAAGTCAAAAAAGAGCTCTGATAGCACAAGAGCCCTGATAAAGCAAGAGTTCTGATAAAAGCAGTCCTAATACCCCTGAAGCAGGAGAGAAACAACTCTTCTCCAAGGACAGCAACAATCATGGAACATTTCTAACAAACAGCTCTTTCAAAGGGACATCTGTGATAAAGAGACGGGCCTTGTAAAAAGACATGTTTTAATAAAAGGACAGCCCTGATATAAGGACACGTCTGATAAAGGGACAGCCCTAACAAAGTGACAACTCTGATAAAGGGACAATTCAGGTAAAAGAACAGCCCTAATGAAGGGACAGTTCGTACAAAAGACAGCCATCAATATCAAACGTTTCACCGATCGTGTGCAGCCACGACTGTGATTCTTCAATGGTTGGCATGCAGTGGCCTCTTCGGCAATCGGGGCCCGTGGCTTAATTCCGGTAGAGACGTTGCGCAAGACGTGAAAGGGCCGTCAGTTCAGAAAGGCGAGCACGTGAAACCGGCTTCTCGCTTCTCCCAACAGTCTTAGCTTTCTGTCGCCCTTTCCTCCTACTGCAGCACACTCCCCACACCAGCTGGTGCTTAATGAAGTGGGACTGCATGGCTATCCCTTTCCTAAACCAAGGCATTTAAAAAAAATCTTTAGCCAACACTTTGTTGTTGTTGTTGTTGTTGTTGTTATTTTCTGCTTTCGTTTATCTGTTGTTGTCTTTTGACTTTTTTGTTGTTTTTTGTTTTGTTGTTGTTGTTGGCTTTTGGTTTCCTTTTACACTTTTGTTTGTTTTTGGTTTCCTTTTACACTATTGGACGTCTACCAGTTGATGGAAGTGTTGATCGCTTCGTCCCCGAAAGACAAGATTCCAAGTCCGCGTAAAGTTCAAGGTGTTTTCCGAAGGCGAACTGGCAGTGTCAAAGATCGGGGGCGTCTAACGCCTGGCGGTCTGGCTGTCGTCTAGCTCGCCTGGCCATGGTCTATACAGCGGTCTGGTTGTCATCTAAAGCGCCTGGCCATGGTCTATACAGCCACCAACGGTCTGGTTGTCGTCAAGACCCCTAAACTACAACACCAAGCCCCACCATCTCACAATGGACACGACAAGACTTACAAACGAAACACCTGACCTGACAAGATCTACCTACTTTACGCCTGACAGCATCTACCAGTTGTACCCCTGACAAGACCTGCCCACAGCACCCTTGACCAGACCTACCTACAGTAGTCCTCACAAGAGCTACCCGAAGTACCCCTGAAACACATGCCCACTCTACATGTGCCAAGACCTACCCACACAATAAGACAACTCACCGGCAATGGCCATTAATTGCCATGACCTAAACCAAACAAGCTGGGTTCCCCACGAGACGGCGCAGACACAGTGACTGTGCATGCATGCTGCACATCTGACTCACCTGGAATGGCCATGGACATGCGGACGGCCATCCTGACAGCCATGTCCGGTGTGGTTTTGGGGTGACAGTACTCCGTGGACATCTGGTTCAGATTGGTGACCACCACACACAGTTCCCTGTCAAACCTCTCCTTCACCTGCACAGCAGACACCACACACACTTCTCTGGTAACCTCTTCTTCAAATGCACGTGATACACAACACATACACACACAGGTTTCTGTCAAACCGCTCCTTCACCTGCATGTGATACACAACACGCGAAGATCCCTCACAAACACTCACACCATACACAGCTCTGGTCTCCCATAGCAAGGACCGCAATTTTTGTGTCTCCTATGGTAACGAGAGTAAGCCTTATAGTTTGCCATAGCAACGAAAGCAAGCCCTGTGATCTCCCGCAGCGACGAGGGCCAAGCCTTGTGATCTCAAATAGCAACAAGAACCAGCCTTATGATCTACCATGGCAACGAGAGTATACCTTGTGATCTCCCATGGCAACGAGAGTATACCTTGTGATCTCCCATGGCTACGAGAGCAGGCCATGTGATATCCCATAGCAACGACAGCAAGCCATGCAAATATCCCATAGCAACGACAGCAAGCCATGTGATATCAGATAGAAACGAGAACAAGCCATGTGATATCCCATAGCAACGAGAACAAGCCATGTGATATCTATCCCATAGCAACGCAAGCAAGCCATGCGATATCCCATAGCAACGAGAGCAAGCCATGTGATATCCCATAGCAACGAGAGCAAGCCATACGATATCACACAGCAACGAGAGCAAGCCATGTGATATCCCATAGCAACGAGAGCAAGCCATACGATATCACACAGCAACGAGAGCAAGCCATGTGATATCCCATAGCAACGAGAGCAAGCCATGTGATATCACACAGCAACGAGAGCAAGCCATGTAGTCTCCAATAGCAACGGCAGGAAGCTTTGTGGTCTCCAATAGCAACGGCAGGAAGCCTTGTGGTCTCCAATAGCAACGGCAGGAAGCCTTGTGGTCTCTCACAGCAACGAGAGGAAGCCTCGTGGTCTCCCATCGCGACAACAGTCAACTTTGCGGTTGCCCATAGCAAACACAGGAAAACAGACTGCATTTCAGGCTCCGAATAAGTCAAATCACCATACTGAACGGTACAAAGCAAATCACTTCCACGTTTTAGCTTGCAGTTGTCCTTCTCTCATCAGCTGTTTGTGCTTGTTTTGCAGGTCACTGGGGAGGATGTGCCGGTCATGAAACAAGCTATGGACACACCTCTGGTCTCAATGTGACGGCAACAGTGCCCATGACTCACCTCTCGGAATGTGATGTCCGGGTTGCCGCATTTCTCCTGCAGTTTTTGCCCAAACCAGTCGTAGATTCTGTTCCCAGGGTTCCAGCCGAAGCCGGTCAGCAGGTTGGGGAGCAGGCTGCAGTAGCCACACTTGTGGTCTGCACAGGAGTGGACGCAGTCCGCGTTACATCACATCAACACACTTGTGGTATGCACAGAACACCAGTCCATGTTACATCAACACACTTGTGGTATGCACAGAACACCAGTCCATGTTACATCACATCAACACACTTGTGGTATGCACTGAACACCAGTCCGCGTTACATCACATCAAAACACTTGTGGTATGCACAGAACACCAGTCCGCGTTACATCACATAAAGCACCCCTTGTGGTATGCACAGAACACCAGTCCGCGTTACATCACATCAACACACTTGTGGTATGCACAGAACACCAGTCCGCGTTACATCACATCAGCACACCTGTGGTATACACAGAACACCAGTCCCTGTTACATCACATCAACACACTTGTGGTATACACAGAACACCAGTCCATGTTACATAACATTAACACATTGTGGTATACACAGAACACCAGTCCACGTTACATAACATCAACACACTTGTTGTATACACAGAACACAGTCCACGTTACATAACATCAAAACACTTGTGGTATACACAGAACACAGTCCACGTTACATAACATCAACACACTTGTGGTATACACAGAACTCCAGTCCACGTTACATAACACCAACACACTTATGGTCTGTAAATCAGAACACAGCCCACGTTGCATCACAATACATCAACACACTTGTGGTGTGCAGATCAGGAAACAGTTCCCCTTACGTTACAATCGATTAATGCTAACATTTAAAGCATTGTGTACACTGTGATTATATCCTTAACTAAAGATCACACACACTACCCGTCACCATGGTTATGTACTGAGGTGGGGGGACGTAAATGATGTGGATGGGTGTACTGATACTGGTGGGTGTGCTGATGCTGGTGGGTGTACTGATGCTAGTGGATGTACTGATGTGGGTGGGTGTAATGAGGCTGGTAGGTGTAGTGATGCTGGTGGGTGTAGTGATGCTGTTGGGTGTAGTAATGCAGTTGGGTGTAGTAATGCAGGTGGGTGTAGTGATGCTGGTGGGTGTAGTGATGCTGGTGGGTGTAGTGAGATGGATGGGTGTAGTGATGCTGGTGGGTGTACTGATGCTGGTGGGTGTACGGATGCTGGTGGTGGGTGTACTGATGCAAGTGGATGTACTGATGTGGGTGGGTGTAATGAGGCTGGTGGGTGTAGTGATGCTGGTGGGTGTACTGATGCTGGTGGGTGTACTGATGCTGGTGGATGTAGTGATGCTGGTGGGTATAGTTATGCTGGTGGGTGTAGTGATGCTGGTGGGTGTAGTGAGGCTGGTGGGTGTAGTGAGGCGGGTGGGTGTAGTGAGGCGGGTGGGTGTAGTGAGATGGGTGGCTGTGCTGACCGAGGAAGATCTGCGAGAGGTCCTGGCTAAGGAAGTCCTCCAGCTGGTACGAGTCGAAGCCCACGGCCAGCAGGGAGGCCGTCATGGCGCCCGCACTGGCACCCGCCAACCGACGGACCTTGGACCACATCCCCAGCTCCTCCAGCAGCTGCAACACGTCATCAGCGTCGTCACCATCCTCTTCCTCACCACCACCACTATCATCAGCCAGCAGCAGCAGCACTGGCACTACCATCACCTCAACCACCACCTTCATCATTAACTTCACGATCAGCACCACGGTAACTATCATCATCAAAATCATCATGATCATCACTATCACCAACATCATCATCTCCATCACTGTTAGGATCATCATCATCACCACCATCGCTATCTACAACAGAAGAGGAAAAAAGACCCAGAAACTACCAGTACTACTACCACCACCATTGATCGAATCAACATCGTCACAGATACACGACTGCGGCTGTTTGAAGGAATACTGTTTACCTTCTAAAGCAGCACGAGTACAAAGGTAAGACTATACGCATCGCACGTAACCATGCAAAGGCAGCATGCTTACTTTACGTAACCAGGCAAAAGCAGCACGCTTACTTTACGTACCAGGCAAAGGCAGCATGCTTACGTCACGTAACCAGGCAAAGGCAGCATGTTTACGTCACGTAACCAGGCAAAGACATCTTGCTTACGTCACGTAACCATGCAAAAAGAGCATTCTTATGTCACGTAACCATGCAAAGGCAGCATGTTTATGTCATGTAACAGGCAAAGGCAGCATGCTTACGTCACGTAACCAGGCAAAGACAGCATTCTTACGTCACGTAACCATGCAAAAGGAGCATGCTTATGTCACGTAACCATGCAAAGCCAGCATGTTTATGTCATGTAACCAGGAAAAGCCAGCATGTTTACGTCACCGTCTGATGGAGATCGACTTTTTCGCCATTTCCGCCCAAATTGTTCGTGTGTGTGTGTGTGTGTGTGTGTGTGTGTGGTGTGTGTGTGTGTGTGTGTGTGTGTGTGTGTGTGCACCCGCGCGATTGCTTGTGTGCATGTGATGGGCTCGTATGAATGCTGTGTATATAAAATATATGCGTCAGCTGGATACACCCCCTCCCTCATCCGCACTGCACTGCCTTTCTCTTGCTCAAAGGCGCTTGAAGCTGCGGACAGTTGTGCACTGAACTGATCAACATCGCCATTGCGGTCATCCGCATCAAGAGACAGCAACGACGAGTTGACACCACCGCCACAGGAGCACGCACTAACTGAGATGACGGGAGCTTGTTTGATCAAAGCTAGTACACCGAGGAAGCGCAACTCACACCCCAAAACGAGAACATGCACGCAGAGTTAACGCCCATAATAAATGCCGTAATGAGAGCTGCGTATCAAGTTGGTGCAGGATATCTTTGATGATACTATCACGCACCAGCAGACTAGAGGCCTGTGCCTCCCTAGAACGTTGACAAGCACAGGCTAATCAATAGCGGCATCCACTGAACTGCAGCTGGAATAGTTTATGAGTTAGTGTCAGATCTCAAAGAGCCTGCCCCGGACTGCAAGAGCATGGCGTTGGCTGACAGAATCGTGCAGGCACTGGCTACACACAGGCCGGGGGAGTTAATTCTCTTCTAGCGACTGACTCCAACAGACAGTCAGGGACTCCAGGGAGGAATGCCGTTCAATCTATTCCTGTCTCCTCAATTCCATAAAGAAGTGCCCGTGGGTGCAAATTACAACGTATATCATATTTGTCGTGTGGTGACCTGATAAGCTTCATCGAGCTTGTTCTGTGGGCTAGCGTGCTCTGCTGTAGGCCCATGAACACACCAAACACATACATATCAAATAAACACAATGTTCCATGCCCATAAACACATCGAACAAATACCATTCCATGCCCATAAAAACATTTTTTAAACCATTCCATGCCCATAAACACATCGAACAAACACCATTCCATGCTCATAAAAACGTTTTTTTAAACCATTCCATGCCCATAAACACATCAAACACCATTCCATGCCCATAAACACATTTAAAAAACCCATTTCATGCCCATAAACACATCAAACAAACACCATTCCATGCCCATAAACACTTAGAACACCATTCCATGCCCGTAAACACATAAAAAACACATCTCATGCCCATAAACACATCAAACAAACACCATTCCATGCCCGTAAACACATTAAACAAACACCATTCCATGCCCATAAACACATTAAACAAACACCATTCCATGCCCATAGTTCTGCTCGTTCGGCTGAAAGGATTTTTCCACTGTTTTTCACGCCAGAAACATTGAGTATCATTCACCACCATTGTTGGAGTCAGCGACGTGAGGGGAATAATGAAACAAAGACAGGAAGAGAAGGACACACAAAGATAGGAAGGAAGAGAAAAGACGCACAAAGACAGGGAGGAAGAGGGAAAAGGAAAAAGATAGGGAGGAAGAAGAAATACACACAAGTAAATAACTTGGTGTTTTACGCCCAGTCAACCAGTACAGTTATATCAGAACGAGAACAGACACACAAAGATAAAGAGGAAGAAAACAACCACAAAGAGAGGAAGTGAAAAGACATACAAAGATAGGGAGGAAGAGAAAAGATAAAAGGATAGGGAAGACGAGAAACGACAAAGATGGGGAAGAAGAAAAAGACACACAAAGATGGGGAGGAAGACAGAAGATACACAAAGATAGGAGGAAGAAAAAGACACAAATATAAAGAGGAGGAGAAAAGACACACAACGATACGGAAGAAGAAAAATGCACGCAGAAATATGAAGGGAAAAACACAAAGATATGGACGAGGAAAAAGATACACAGAGATAGGGAGGAAGATAAAGACACCACAGATAGGAAGAGACTGTACACCGAGTAGTGTCAGAGATATAAGAGCAAGGGAAAGTAAGTGTCCTAACCACAAACGTTGTACGGTCACTAAGTTTGATTCGCATTTTACAGTCCAGTGTCACTGGCCAAACAAGGCCGTATGAAAGTGTGGAAGAGAGTAGCTGAATCACAACCCATTTCACTCCGTCAGTCCCTGCACCGGAGCGTCCGGCCCAGACTCACTTACACACCAGTCAGTCAAGCTACGTTTGTACACGCGCCCTCGCGCGCCGCGACACACACACACACACACACACACACTCTCTCTCTCTCTCTCTCTCTCTCTCTCTCTCTCTCTCTCTCTCTCTCTCTCTCTCTCTCTCTCTCCTCCACACACATCCTCTCTCTCTCTCTCTCTCTCTCTCTCTCTCTCTCTCTCTCCACACACACTCACACACACACACACACACACACACACACACACACACACACACACACACACACACACACACACACGTACGTACACACGCACGCACATAAACTCTTTTTCCATGGACACATCCCAGTGCTGGACGTTTTGCAGATCCTCCAACTCAATCTTGCCAGTGGGCCTGTGGAAACTGACTCGTGGGACTTTAGAAACTGACTCGGGAATCTTTGGAAGCTGACTCATGGAATTGTGGAAGTTGACTCGTGGGTCTTTGGAAGTTGACACGTGGAACTGTGGAAGCTAACTCGTGGAACTGTGGAAGCTGAGTCGTGGAACTGTGGAAACTGACTCGTCGGTCTTTGGAAGCCGACTCGTGGGTCTTTGGAAGCAGACTCATGGGTCTTTGGAAGCAGACTCATGGGTCTTTGCAAGCTGACTCGTGGGTCTTTGGAAGCTGACTCGAGGCACTTTGGAAGTTGATCGTGGGTGTTTGAACATGCCTTTGGGGTTCGAAAGTTGAGCGGAGGTATTTCGATTTAGTTTTGAGTTTCTGGTCTTTGAAGGTTAATTGAGGGTCTACAGAAGTGGACTCGGGAATCTCGTATCACAGGAAGCATGGTTTGAGGCTCTTTGGAAGTTTACTAGAGGGTGTTTGGAAGCCACACAGATTGATCTTCATCATTTCTGCGCCGTCTGCGAAGAAAGCAAACCATGCCTATGTCCTTTGTACCAGACGCCGCCGTCCACAAGCAACGTCATCAAAGACGTCGTTTGCCAGCAGCGACAAGCTCAACGGCCCGTTTTTGTCCACTTCTCAACGGGAGAAACCAATCGTTTCCGGTCCACAAAAAGAATGGGGGGGGGAGAAGAAAACAAACGAAAATCCACACTTTTGTAGCAGCTAGAGAAAGAAAAAGGAAAGACAGCAAAGGGGAAGTATACATTTTCTAGTTGTCTACACTCTTTTCTCCACGGCATTAAAGGGAAACTGAAGTGAAAAGCACCAAGAGTCCTGTTCACAGAAATGGACCAAAACAACAACATAATGAAGAAGACGAAGAAGAGGCGGACGTCACCTGACAAAGACTGTCAGCTCGGGAGGTCAGCGCAACACTAACCGACCGTTTTCTACTCCTTCTCCATGACGTACAGGTCGGGACTAAAAGGTCATGCATGTGGCTGTGGTGACGTACAGGTCAGGGCTAAAAGGACATGCATGTGGCTATGATTACGTACAGGTCGGGACTAAAAGGTCATGCATGTGGCTGTGGTGACGTACAGGTCAGGGCTAAAAGGACATGCATGTGGCTATGATTACGTACAGGTCAGGGCTAAAAGGTCCTGCATGTGGCTGTTGTGACGTACAGGTCAGGACTAAAAAGACATGCATGTGGCTATGATGACGTACAGGTCTGGACTAAACGGTCAGGCATGTGGCTGTGGTGACGTAGTCAGGACTAAAAGATCATGCATGTGGCTGTCACATGTTTCCAGACGGTCGAGACGAAAACCCAGGCCTAGACGCAAGGACTGTTTTTCGTTAGTTCCGTAGGGAAAAATCTTTGTTAGAAGGGAGAATAAAGCCAAGGCACCAAAATAACGGAAAACATATGTATCGACGTTCCGACCACTCGCACACTGAGAGACAGAGAGGCAGCAGACAGACGAACAGAGTAGCTGGTATGTACTTCAGTTTAACATCCTGTCAACCGCACAGGGTCGCCACAAGGAACAACAGTTCACACTACACTACACTACACTACACTACACTACCCACTCTCGCTCTCTCTCTCTCTCTCTCTCTCTCTCTCTCTCTCTCTCTCTCTCTCTCTCTCACACACACACACACACACACACACCACCACACACACACACACACACACACACACACACACACAAGGATGTCATTATCATTACGCTCAGCCCAGGGTGAAGCCGCCATTTACATTGTACACCCCACCCCAGCCCCCCAAGCTACCCCATTTCTTTGTTAGGTCGCACCACATTAATCTCGTTTGTCCCTACTCAACCCCCCACCGCACCCGCCCCCCTTATCTCCGTTTTGATAAAGAAGTGAAACGCCTGCAGCCCACGATGTGCAGTTAGAGCAGTGTGAAGGACGATGGTGGCAGTTACAGCAGTGTGAAGAACGATGGCGGTAGTTACAGCAGTGTGGAGGACAATGGCGGCAGTTAGAGCAGTGTGAAAGACGATGGCGGTAGTTGGGGCAGTGTGAAGGACGATAGCGGTAGTTGGAGCAGTGTGAAGGACGATGGTGGCAGTTACAGCAATGTGAAGGACGATGGCGGTAGTTGGGGCAGTGTGAAGGACGATAGCGGCAGTTACAGCAGTGTGAAGGACGATGGCCGTAGCTGGAGCAGTGTGAAGGACGATGGTGGCAGTTACAGCAGTGTGAAGGACGATGGCGGTAGTTGGAGCAGTGTGAAGGACGATGGCGGCAGTTAGAGCAGTGTGAAGGATGATGGCGGCAGTTAGAGCAGTGTGAAGGACGATGGCGGCAGTTCGAGCAGCGTGAAGGACGATCGTGGCAGTTACAGCAGTGTGAAGGACGATGGCCGTAGTTTGAGCAGTGTGAAGGACGATGGCGGCAGTTAAAGCAGTGTGAAGGACGATGGCGAGGACGAGAAGGCACAAGCATAGCTATATAATCTCCGTCTCCCCTCACCTCCACACCCCCTTCCCCCCATTCTCCCCGTCCCTAATAAGTCTTATGGTTTCTGTGGACGTTAAGCACCATGTTTACTTACTGCACCCCGTTAGTCATCTCCACTTCCAGAATAGTCTGCAGTGTGAACGTCGGTGTTGGTGACCTTCACAGTAATCTACACAATATCCTGGGTGCAGGGTCAGGGTCATTGTCCGCCGTGGCCCTTTAAAGTTCTTCAGGTGCGTCTAAGGCATCGCTTAATTGTCCGACCGCATCAGCAGCTGCGACAGCTACTGCATCCTCAGCCACACCCTAGCTAGCTTCATTCTATCGACCCGTCTCCCCCCTTCTCGCGACTTCAAGCTGTTTTAATTCCCCCCCCCCCCCCCACCCCTGGTGCCCTTTACAACTTCAGTTGATTAGACCGCCCAACAACCCCAATACCGGCTTACAACATGCCCCCCTCCTTGGAGAATGCCGTAAACCGGCCATTCTTCCTCCTTGGAGAATGCCGTAAACCGGCCATTCTTCCTCCTTGGAGAATGCCGTAAACCGGTCATGCTTCCTCCTTGGAGAATGCTGTAAACCGGTCATGCTTCCTCCTTGGAGAATGCCGTAAACCGGCGGTGCTTCCTCCTTAGATAATGTCGTAAACCGGCGATGCTTTCTCCTAGGATGATGTCGTAAACCGGCGATGCTTCCTTGGAGAATGCCGTAAACCGGCGGTGCTTCCTTCTTGGAGGACGGATGCCGGAAAGCGAGGCTTGGTGTGTGACTTCTCCCCAAGTAGTTTCGACGATTTCCAAATCTTAAAAATCTCAGTTTAAAAAAAAACAACCTGCTCTCTCTCTCTTTCCCCCCCCCCCCACCCCCCTTCCGACGACCTTGTAGTTTTGATACAGTCTTCCTCCTAATCTTTAACCCCCTCCCCTCTTCGCACTCCTCCTACCCCCTCCCCCCTGCTCTGTCTCTCTCCGCGCCGCCCCCTTCAAATGCTCAAAGCGCGGGACTACGTGAGTGTGAGCTAATGAACGGGAGCTCTCGCACACCCCACTCCACGCCTCCTGACCTTCTACGGCGTTGATTTACAAGGTGCCTGTGATCCCGACTGATCCACGTGACGACCACTTGACAAACGTCTCCCGCCGCTCTCCCCCCTCCCTCTCCCTAGCCACCACTCTGCTGACAGGCACGAAAACTGACTGCTTAATGCTGTCGCATACATGAGAACTGAGGCATTAATCTCCTCAGCCACGAAAACTGACTGCTTAATGCTGTCGCATACATGAGAACTGAGGCATTAATCTCCTCAGCCACGAGTACTGAGGTGGTAATGTCAAAGTATCAGGCACGAGAACTGAGGTATTGATGCCCTCACAAGCCGAATGTACCTGAAATCAATTGCACTTTGACTTGTGCTTGGGTGACTTTTGACTAGATGACTTTTGACGGGATGACTTGTGTTTAGGTGACTGGATGACTTGCGTTTCCTCCTGGCGTGACCTTGGTGGGTAACCGTGCGCTAAAGACGAACACTGTCCACCAGGCTTCCTCCAACTAAAACAGGCTGTTGCTTGTTAACGAGACCCGCGCCTGGACATATTAAAATGACACAGGGCGGCAGCCTGTACGCTTGTTCCAGGACTACGCGATTGAGAGCAAGAGAGAGAAAGTGTGTGTGTGTGTGTGGTTGTGTGTGTGTGTGTGTTTGTGTGTTTGTGTGTGGTGTGTGGTTTGGTGTGTGTGTGTGTGTGTGTGTGTGTGTGTGTGTGTGTGTGTGTGTGTGTGTGTGTGTGTGTGTGTGTGTGTGTGTTGTGTGTGTGTGTGTGTGTGTGTGTGTGTGTGTGTGTGTGTGTGTGTGTGTGTGTGTGTGTAACTGAGGTGGGGGAAGAATACATGTCTACATTGTGTATTATTATAGTGTGTGTAACTGAGGGGGGGGGGGGGGGGGGGGGGGAAGAACCCATGTCTACATTGTGTATTAATATACTCTTTAGGGCGAACATTGACCGTACCCATCTTGTTTCATTTCATCGATAACGCGTCTTTTTAATGCCCCACGTACGTGATGTTAATAAACTGATCCGTGTCAGTGTGACCCCTGAGCTATATTCCTCTGTCAATAGTCTCTGTTTGCACCAGACGTAAGCACACTTAGTCCCTTCAGCTGTACGTCTGCGCCTTCACACGCGGCACTACATCTGTACCTTCACACGCGGCACTACATCTGTGCCTTCACATGCAGCAGTACATCTGTGCCTTCACATGCAGCAGTATATCTGTGCCTTCATATGCTGCAGTACATCTGTGCCTTCACATGCTGCAGTACATCTGTACCTTCACATGCAGCAGTATATCTGTGCCTTCACATGCTGCAGTACATCTGTGCCTTCGCATGCTGCAGTACATCTGTACCTTCACATGCAGCAGTATATCTGTGCCTTCACATGCTGCAGTACATCTGTGCCTTCACATGCTGCAGTACATCTGTACCTTCACATGCAGCAGTATATCTGTGCCTTCACATGCTGCAGTACATCTGTGCCTTCACACGCGGCAGTACATCTGTACCTTCACATGCAGCAGTACATCTGTACCTTCACATGCTGCAGTACATCTGTGCTTTCACACGCGGCAGTATATCTGTGCCTTCACATGCTGCAGTACATCTGTGCCTTCACACGCGGCAGTACATCTGTACCTTCACATGCAGCAGTACATCTGTACCTTCACATGCTGCAGTACATCTGTGCCTTCACACGCGGCAGTACATCTGTACCTTCACATGCAGCAGTACACACGCGGCAGTACATCTGTACCTTCACACGCGGCAGTACATCTGTACCTTCACACGCGGCACTACATCTGTGCCTTCACACGCAGCAGTAGGTCTGTGCCTTCACATGCTGCAGTACATCTGTACCTTCACATGCAGCAGTACACACGCGGCAGTACATCTGTGCCTTCACATGCAGCAGTAGGTCTGTGCCTTCACATGCTACAGTACATCTGTGCCTTCACACGCGGCAGTACATCTGTACCTTCACATGCAGCAGTACACACGCGGCAGTACATCTGTGCCTTCACATGCAGCAGTAGGTCTGTGCCTTCACATGCTGCAGTACATGTGTGCCTTCACATGCTGCAGTACATCTGTGCCTTCACATGCTGCAGTATATCTGTGCCTTCACATGCAGCAGTAGGTCTGTGCCTTCACATGCTGCAGTACATCTGTGCCTTCACATGCGGCAGCACAGCACTCACACTGGCCACGCTCCGCTCAGAGATGTACAGCGTCTTTCCCGACAACCACATGTCCGTGGCCTGTCTCATTCAGCCCCCCCCCCCCCCCCTTCCCCCCCCTTCCCCCCCCCCCCCCCCCCCCCCCGTTCCTCTTCATTAGCAAATAGCGCACCAAGGCCGCACCCGGAGAAATCCAAATTCGGAGAGGGTAAAGAAGCACCCCTTTTGTATAAATATTGACAGAACGACCCAAGTGAAGTTTGCAGACAAAAATATCTGCACACTTTCCACGTTTTCAGGCCAGTTTGCGTCTTGGGATATCGGTCCCCCCTTAAAGGAGCCTCGTTGATATTTGCACAGCGATTGGCGGTCTGTCAGTTGCAACCGTTGGGGGAAATGGGGTAACTGCTCCTGCAGCACATCCTCAGAAGTTGGGGGAGGGGGGCCCTGGGCGGGGGACAAAGACGAGCTGTTCCTGTCCCTGATGGTCCGTCGGGAAAGCTGTAGCTTCTGTAGTCTGCTCTACAGGTTACGCGCTTGAAGTGCATCTTCTTTTTCTGCGGGCATGTAATACTAGGGAGAAAACGCACGTCACTTACCCTGACACACCCACCCCACCTCACCGCACTCCAAGCACGCGATACCCGCCTGACCTTACTACTAATCTCTTTTTGTTTTAATGTTGTTTTACGTCAACAGAGGCCGTAAGGACTATTAGGGACGGGGAGCCCAGGACGGCCACCTCTTCTTTCACACAGCTCCGGAGCTGTGACCCACCTGTTCCGGTCCAACGATGCTGTACGTGCACAGAGACCAGGGGAGTCCAGGACGGCCACCTCGACTTTCACACAGCTCCTCGGCTCTGAGAGAGAGAGAGAGAGAGAGAGAGAGAGAGAGAGAGAGAGAGAGAGAGAGAGAGAGAGAGAGAGAGAGAGAGAGAGAGACAGACAGACAGACAGACAGACAGACAGACAGACAGACAGAGACAGACAGACAGACAGACAGAGAGTTATATGTTGCTATACGTCCACAGAAACAATAAGGATTATTAGGGACGAGGAGCCCAGGACGGCCACCTCGACTTTCACACAGCTCCTGAGCTCTGTGACTCACCTCTCTTACATCCCGGCTTTACAAGCCCCCTGGCCTCAACTCAACAAAACCGTTAACTCAAGAGCGAGGTGGTGCACTCACCCGGATAGCCCCGCAGTAGGCGATGCCCTTGTTGCCGCCGCCCTCCAGCACGATGTTGCGGAAGGGGAAGTCGTAGTCTCGCGGGTCGATGTCGCGCGCCTTGCGGTCCACGCGGTCCAGCACGGAGAAGAAGCGGCCGCGTCGTTCGAATCGGATCTTGCCGTCGGCGCTGTCGCTGGCCCTTTCGATCAGGTTCTCCGCGTGCTCCGAGTCGTCCGACAACGTCCGCTGCCGCTCCGACTCCTCGTCGTCTGTGTCCGAGTCCGAGTCCGTGCCGTCCTCTCGGCCCTCGATGTTGTCGTCAAAGTATTTCTGCTGAGCCGCTCGGATCTTGGCCAGTACCGGCGACACCTCGGGATCGGTACGACTGAAGGTCTTGCGAGAGCTAGCGCAGTTGCCCATCGCGGTGCCCGTAATGTTTAGCCACTCTCGTGGTGCCCGTATTGTCTAGCCACACTCGTGGTGCCCGTAATGTCTAGCCACAGCGGCGGTGCCCGTAATGTCTGGCCACAGTATTGGTGCCCGTAATGTCTACACACACTCGTGGTGCCCGTAACGTTTAGCCACAGTCGTGTTCCGTAATATCTAGCCACACTCGTGACGCCCGTAATGTATAGCCACAGTATTGGTGCCCGTAATGTCTAGCCACAGTATTGGTGCCCGTAATGTCTACCCACAGTCTTGGTGCCCGTAATGTCTGGCCACACTCGTGGTGCCCACAAAGTACAGCCACAGTCATGCACGACAACTCGAATGTCGAATTCTGCTTGCTTCTGCTTCAGTAAGCTGAAAGCTTCCCTCCATGTTGATATTTCACAAGTGTCGAGGTTACTGCTACTGAAGTGAACCACACGCTGTCACAGTCTTCAGCACGCACTGCTACTGAAGTGAACCACACGCTGTCACAGTCTTCAGCACGCACTGCTACTGAAGTGAACCACACGCTGTCACAGTCTTCAGCACGCACTGCTATGAAGTGAACCACACGCTGTCACAGTTTTCAGCACGCACAGGCGCTTCGCCTCACGACCGGCGCTGGCACTGCTGCTGTCTGTTCTGTGCTGACAGTCACCAAACCCGGCACGTCACATCGACACGACGTCTTCCCGATGGCTGAGGTGACCCCAGCATTCAGTGTTGTAAATAAACACTGACTGTGCTCGCAGACTGCAGTCACGGGACAATTCTTCTCACAAACGCTTTGCATGAAACAGACCGCTTTGCCGAAAGTCCAATGAAATATTCACAAAGACAAGTCTGCATCATGCTTACCTAGCGGTGCTCACGAGACAAACCACTCGACGTTTCGTGCAGCGTTGAGAAGGTCCACGGAATCCCGGAGTGTATGGGGAAATAATGAGTGGAGGAAGCCCAGAGGGTATTCACGGCGGGATTATGACCAGGCACGATGGCGTGCTGGAGATTGTGGTCAGATGGTGGGCCCAGTCCACTCAGCTTGCTGGTCAGCACTGAAAACAGAAGACAAAATCGTGAAGAGGGATGGACAGTGAAACAGAAGACGGAACAGCTTCAGGATGGACAGTGAAACAGAAGACAGACAGCTTCATTGACTATCAGAGGGATGGACAGTGAAACAGAAGAGAGAACAGCTTCAGGAGGGACAGGAAACAGAAGACAGGTTCGCGGCACTGATTCTTAGTAAAGGGACAAACAGTGAAACAGAAGAAAGAACCGCTTCACTGATTATAAGAAGAGTGATCAACAGTGAAACAGAAGAGAAAACCTCTTCACTGACCATCAGAAGAGTGATCACATCAGAAGAATGATCCATCAGAAGAGTGATCAACAGTGAAACAGAAGACAGGACAGCGACGTTGATCATTAGAAGAGGAATGAACAATGAAACCAGAGGTTGGTTAGTAACTGGATATTAACGTGCTGTCAAACCGCACAGTATCACCTCAGGACAATCAAACTCTGTCAAAAGCAAATGCACGCCCCCTATCTCATGTAACCCTTTCTCAAGTCAAAGCCACAAACTCAATCCATACACAAACAAAACAAAACCTATATGCACAAACATTAAACACAAATTTTGGAAGTCAATCCCTTCAATATCACCCTTCTTAAAATAGCAACCACAACAACAACAAAATAATAATAACAAAAACAAAACAAAAACAAGCAAATAGGGCTATGGCATGCAGGTATCGTCGACCATTTATTCTCAACAAAGACTTTTTTTAAATCAGGTATTGACAGAAACACACACACACACACACACCACCACCACCACCACCACCACCACCACCACCACACAAGCTTGCACGTTCGCAAGCACACAAACTCACTTATGTATGCTGATGTACGCGCGCGCGCACACGCACATTAAACGCTTTACTTGTGGGGAGTAAATCAAACACACATTATGCAAAATAACTATTATGTCCCTCTTACGCAGTATGAACGGACACTCCTCGTCTGGTCTGCACAGACAACAGGCAAGGACTGACATGAGCCACGTCTGACCCAGCTTCGCCTTTCAGCGGTAGGGCAGAAGCAGGAAAGAACACAGATGATAACAGTTTCCGCAGATCAGTGGTAACTAAACCCAGCAATGTCAATTCCTGACTCCTACTCGTGCACCTGATCAAACCGGACCTTGTACTCTCTCGTTATCATGCAATTTCGTCGTTCCCGGCCCAAGGACGATAACACAGTGCTGGTAGTCACGTGACACGATACCTTGAGCGTGCGTCCTGTGACGTCGAACGCTAGCGCCAGCTTGCTCGTGCAGTGCACTCAGCGGGCCCCTACGGGTCCGTGTACGGCTTGCTGTTTCAGCAGCCATCCACGTAACAGGTCACTTGGGCTGTCAACAGTTTGTTGTTTCAACAGCCATCCACGTAACGGGTCACTTGGGCTGTCAACAGTTTGTTGTTCCGTGCAGCCATCCACGTAACGGGTCACTTGGGCTGTCAACGGTTTGCTGTTTCAACAGCCATCCACGTAACGGTCACTTGGGCTGTCAACAGTTTGTTGTTCCGTGCAGCCATCCACGTAACGGGTCGCTTTGTCAACGGTTTGTCACAAGCGGAACGGGTCGCTTGGGCTGTCAACGGTTTGCTGTTTCATCAGCCATCCACGTAACGGGTCACTTGGGCTGTCAACGGTTTGTTGCTCCATGCAGCCATCCACGTAACGGGTCACTTGGGCTGTCAACGGTTTGTTGTTCCGTGCAGCCATCCACGTAACGGGTCACTTGGGCTGTCAACGGTTTGTTGTTCCGTGTAGCCATCCACGTAACGGGTCACTTGGGTTGCATGGCAGGTCGCTTGGGTTGTAAACAGTTTGTTGTTTCACGCAGCCATCCACGTAACGGGTCACGTGGGCTGTCAACGGTTTGCTGTTTCATCAGCCATTCACGTAACGGGTCGCTAGGGCTATCACATGTTTGTTATTTCATCAGCCATCCACGTTACGGGTCACTTGGGTTGTCAACAGTTTGTTGTTTCATCAGCCATTCACGTAACGGTTCACTTGGGTTGTCAACGGTTTGTTGTTTCATCAGCCATTCACGTAACAGGTAATTTGGGTTGTCAACGGTTTGTTGTTTCGTGCAGCCATCTACATGGACGCGACGTCGCTTGGGTTGTCAGCGGTATGCTGGTTTCATGTCCCGAAAGGAGGCCAACTAACTGTTTTGTGCAGGAACCCTGATCAGCGTTATGACCTCAGTTATAACAATGATGATAATCAGAACATTTCTGAGGTACCTACCATGAGACCCAACAACCTGAACAGTACAGACAGAGAGCAAGTAGATGCACATGGAACTAGAAATATCCACTGTATACACACAGAAAGAATGTAGATGTACACGGAAGTAGAGACCTCCACTATACAGACAGAGAAAACAAAATAGGAACAAACACGGAAGTAGAGACCTCCACTATACAGAGAGAACAAAATAGGAACAAACACGGAAACAGACTTCCACTATACAGACAGAGAGAACAAAATAGGAACAAAACACGGAAATAGATACCTCCACTATACAGACAGAGAAAACAAAATAGAAACAAACACGGAAATAGATACCTCCACTATACAGACAGAGAAAACAAAATAAGAACAAACACGGACATAGAGACCTCATCTATACAGACAGAGAGAACAAAATAGGAACAAACACGGAAACAGAGATTTCCACTATACAGACAGAGAGAACAAAATAGGAACAAACACGGAAAAAGAGATCTCCACTATATACAGGTAGAGCGAACGTAGATGTACATGGAAATACAGACATCCTCTATATAAAGACAGAGAGACTATGGACCTCCAGGGAATAGGAGACCTACACTATATAAAGTCAGAGAGACGGCTGGTAAGCAAAGGGACTTCGGTTCGAATCTGCTTAGGCTCACCTTTTTCTTTTAAAGTTGTGGACTGTGGACACTGTCCTGTGACTTTGTCCCTCACAATTATGAAACATTAAAATGGATCTTATCGCTGCCCACCTTAATGCCCACCTGGTGGTGACAGTGTAGCGATAGGTATATAATCTCCCTTCCCCCCCACCTCCATACCCCCTACCCCCCCCCCCCCCCAACCCTTCTCCCTGTTCCTAATAAGCCTTATGGTTTCTGTGGACGTTAAGCATCATGCTTACTTACTATTTAGACGTACAGGGAAACAGAGACGTCCACCAACATCATTTCAGTGCAGGACATGCAGTGGGCGGCCCAGCACAGAAGGACATTCCGACCGTCAGTCCACCGTGTCTCTGACCGGTGTCGCCGCGAGCCAATGGACCACATCGCGCCTGTCTTGGCAATTAGCACGGATCACAGGGCGGCGACAGGGAGGACTGGGCCGGGTACAATTACCCGCGTGGAGCCACTGCCCAACGCTCATCATCGATCGGCACCCGCTGTGCGGGTCCGACACAATAAACACATCGTGTCCTTATCTCAACAAGCACACACGGGGCACCGTTATCGCGTAGGGGGAATTATGGATCATTGCTAACTGAACTTCCATGAAAATAATGTCTGTGGTTGCTTATCGCGCCTGTACTAATTGCACGACTGCAACGTCACATTGACAGGACTGCAGTGTTTTTCTCACTGACAGGGCTGCAGTGCCAAAAACATAGGACTGCAATGTCACAATGACAGGACTTCAATGTCACAAAAGCAGAACTGCAATGTCACAGACAGGACTGCAAAGTCACAAGGACAGGGCTGCAGTGTCAAAGACAGGACTGCAATGTCACAAAGGACAGCAATGACAGGACTGCAATGTCACAATGACAGGACTGTAAAGTCACAATGACAGGACTGGAATGTCACAGACAGGACTGCAATGGCACAAGGACAGGACTGCAATGTCACATTGACAGGACTGCAATGGTGCACAGGACTGCGAAGTCACAATGACAGAACTGCAATGTCACAAAGACAGGACTGCAATGGCACAAAGGACTGCAAAGACACAATAACAGGACTGCAGTGTCACAAGGTAGTAAGTAAGTAAATTGGTGTTTCACTCCCAGTCAACCAGTGCGATTATATCAGGGTGAAGTGTCACAAGGACAGGACTGCAATGTCACAAAGACAGGACTGCAAAGTCACAGTGACAAGACTGCAATGTCACAAAGACAGGACCACAATGTCACATTGACAGGACTGCAATGGCACAAAGGACTGCAAAGTCACAAAAACAGGACTGCAAAGTCACAATGACAAGACTGCAATGTCACAAAGACAAGACTGCAGTGTCACAAGGACAGGACTGCTATGTCACAATGACAGGACTGCAATGTCACAAAGACTGGACTGCAGTGTCACAAGGACAGGACTGCAATGTCACAAGGACAGGACTGCAATGTCACAAAGACTGGACTGCAGTGTCACAAGGACAGGACTGCAGTGTCACAAGGACAGGACTGCAAAGTCACAGTGACAGGACTGCAATGTTACAAAGACAGGAATTCAATGACACAAAAGACTGCAAAGTCACAATTACAGGACTGCAGTGTCACAATGACAGGACTGCAAAGTCACAATGACAGGACTGCAATGTCACAGACAGGATTGCAATGACACAAAGGACTGCAAAGTCAAAATGACAGGTTTGCAAAGTCACAATGACAGGACTGCAATGGCACAAAAACAGGACTGCAATGCCACAAAGACAGGACTGCAATGGCACAAAGGACTGCAAAGCCACAATGACAGGACTGCAGTGTCACAAGGACACGACTGCGATGTCACAAAGACAGGACTGCAGTGTCACAAGGACAGGACTGCAGTGTCACAAGGACAGGACTGCAGTGTCACAAGGACAGGATTGCAATGTCACAATGACAGGACTGCAATGGTACAAAGAAAGGACTGCAGTGGCACAAAGACTGGACTGCAATGGTACAAAGACAGGACTGCAATGGTACAAAGACAGGACTGCAGTGGCACAAAGGACTGCAATGTCACAAAGACTGGACTGCAATGGCACAAGGGACTGCAAAGTCACAATGACAGGACTGCAGTGTCACAAGGACAGGACTGCAGTGTCACAAAGAGAGGACTGCAATGTGACAAGGACAGGACTGCAGTTTCACAAGGACAGGACTGCAAAATCTCTGCAATTGGCTCTGTGCTTTCCTGTTTTCAGTTCTATGTAATTGTTTACTTGCTCTAATTTATATACTGCAGATGTTACCGCTTTTTTTTTTTTTTTTTTTTTTTTTTGCATTTTATTTTATTTTAATAATGTTGCATTATCTGTAGTGTTAGTAATGAAAATGTCTGTTAGTGTGATTTGCGAGCATTTTCCCGTAGCTTAGCAAGGGCGGGTTGTAAGAATAGGCCTAATGAACCTCAACCCTTGGTCATTAAATTCTGAGTCGCTGTTGGTCTGTCTCTCTGGTCTACATGTATCGTATTCCAATCCCAGGCCGGTGTATTTCAGCACCACAACACGCAGTCAGTTTCAGGCGTTCACCAACACAGTCAGTTTCAGGCGTTCACCAACACAGTCAGTTTCAGGCGTTCACCAACAGTCAGTTTCAGGCGTTCACCAACACACAGCTAGTTTGAAGTGTTCACCAACACATCGCTTTTCTTTGATTGTGCTACTTGAGTCAAATGGGTGGAGCGCAACGGCAGTCAGTTTAGTTCACACTCGGTTGTCAGTTTAGTTCACACTCGGTTGTCAGTTTAGTTCACACTCGGTTGTTAGTTTAGTTCACACTCGGTTGTCAGTTTAGTTCACACTCGGTTGTCAGTTTAGTTCACACTCGGTTGTCAGGCAAAGACGCAGCGAAGATCACGAAAACCTAAATCGACTGGCAGCAGCCCTGGGGACACCCCCCTCCCTCTTCCCCCCCCCCCTCCCTCTTCCTCCCCCGCCCTTTCACATCTCGCCTTAGACAGCGAGCTGATTTCTCCTTGATGCGAACTGTCCTACTCCCACGGCAAACTTGGCATGTTGACATGATCAGTACCAAGCCAACGTCCAAGTTTTGAAAAAGTCTCTCTCTCTCTCTCTCTCTCTCTCTCTCTCTCTCTCTCTCTCTCTCCCTCCTTTCTTTTCTTTTTGCATAAATAAGTGTGTGTGTGTGTGTGTGTGTGTGTGTGCGTGCGTGCGTGCGTGCGTGCGTGCGTGCGGCGTGCGCGTGCGTGCGTTGAGTGAGTGTGTGTGTGTGTGTGTGTGTGTGTGTGTGTGTGTGTGTGTGTGTGTGTGTGTGTGTGTGTGTGTGTGTGTGTGTGTGTGTGCGTGTGTGCGCGCGCGCACTAGCGCACGTACCATTAGTTCAACAGCCTAACCACGTTCATTACGTTGAGTTCCTTCTTCAATATTAATGCCTCTACTTATCGACCAAGTGCCCAAACTCGTCCGCTTTTCTGAGGCCGTGGGACCTGTTTCTTGTCAGACCTGTACCAGTCTGTAAACGTTGCGATCTGTAAGGGCTACAATGAAACATCGCACACGGCGAAACGACACCGACGGGTAGGGCGAGTTGACACCGTCGGTCCCGCGGAACTGAGCAGGTTTACGTGCGGTCAGGTTCCAAGAGACGGCAAGCTGGGAATGGGAGAATCGGTGTCCGCCTGCCGCCCTGTCGTTCGTCTTTCTGACTTCTATACCGCCTGCCGCCCTGTCGTTCGTCTTTCTGACTTCTATACCGCCTGCCGCCCTGTCGTTCGTCTTTCTGACTTCTATAGCCGCCCCCGTCGTTCGCTTTCTGACTTCTATACGCCCGCCGCCCTGTCGTTCGTCTTTCTGACTTCTATACCGCCTCCGCCCTGTCGTTCGTCTTTCTGACTTCTATACCGCCTGCCGCCCTGTCGTTCGTCTTTCTGACTTCTATACCGCCTGCCGCCCTGTCGTTCGTCTTTCTGACTTCTATACCGCCTGCCGCCCTGTCGTTCGTCTTTCTGACTTCTATACCGCCTGCCGCCCTGTCGTTCGTCTTTCTGACTTCTATACCGCCTGCCGCCCTGTCGTTCGTTTCTGACTTCTATACCGCCTGCCGCCCTGTCGTTCGTCTTTCTGACTTCTATACCGCCTGCCGCCCTGTCGTTCGTCTTTCTGACTTCTATACCGCCTGCCGCCCTGTCGTTCGTCTTTCTGACTTCTATACCGCCTGCGCCCTGTCGTTCGTCTTTCTGACTTCTATACCGCCTGCCGCCCTGTCGTTCGTCTTTCTGACTTCTATACCGCCTCCGCCCTGTCGTTCGTCTTTCTGACTTCTATACCGCCTGCCGCCCTGTCGTTCGTCTTTCTGACTTCTATACCGCCTGCCGCCCTGTCGTTCGTCTGACTTCTATACCGCCTGCCGCCCTTGTTCGCGACTTCTTCGCCCCCTTCTTGTTGACTTCTATACCGCCTGCCGCCCTGTCGTTCGTCTTTCTGACTTCTATACCGCCTGCCGCCCTGTCGTTCGTCTTTCTGACTTCTATACCGCCTGCCGCCCTGTCGTTCGTCTTTCTGACTTCTATACCGCCTGCCGCCCTGTCGTTCGTCTTTCTGACTTCTATACCGCCTGCCGCCCTGTCGTTCGTCTTTCTGACTTCTATACCGCCTACCGCCCTGTCGTTCGTCTTTCTGACTTCTATACCGCCTGCCGCCCTGTCGTTCGTCTTTCTGACTTCTATACCGCCTGCCGCCCTGTCGTTCGTCTTTCTGACTTCTATACCGCCTGCCGCCCTGTCGTTCGTCTTTCTGACTTAGGTACCGCCTGCCGCCCTGTCCGAGTAGGTGTACGTCTCTACAGGCGGGGCAAATCTGACATGCAACGAGCTTGTGGGTATTACCTCCACGGAGTTAGACTGCACCACAGAAGTGGACAATGGCACCGGCATTGACACTGCTGTGCCTGACTGCAGTATAGAGGTGGACACCTGCACCGGCATTGACACTGCTGTGCCTGACTGCACTATAGAGGTGGACACCTGCACCTGGCATTGACACTGCTGTACCTGACTGCAGTTACCGAGTGGACACCTGGCACCGGCATTGACACTGCTGTGCCGACTGCACCACAGAAGTGGACACTGACACCGGCATTGACACTGCTGTCCTACTGCACTATAGAAGTGGACACTGCACCGGCATTGACATTGCTGACCAGACTGCACTACGAAGTGGACAATGGCACTGGCATTGACACTGCTGCACCAGACTGCACCACAGAAGTGGTAACACCTGCGCGACCGTGGCATTGACACTGCTGTGCCTGACTGCAGTATAGAGGTGGACACCTGCACCGGCATTGACACTGCTGTACCAGACCGCACTATAGAAGTGGACAATGGCACTGGCATTGACACTGCTGCACCAGACTGCACCACCGAAGTGGACAATGGCACCGGCATTGACACTGCTGCACCAGACTGCACCACAGAAGTGGACACCTGCACCGGCATTGACACTGCTGTGCCTGACTGCACTATAGAGGTGGACACCTGCACCGGCATTGACATTGCTGTACCAGACTGCACTCTGGAAGTGGACAATGGCACTGGCATTGACACTGCTGCACCAGACTGCACCACAGAAGTGGACAATGGCACTGGCATTGACACTGCTGCACCAGACTGCACCACAGAAGTGGACAATGGAACCGGCATTGACACTGCTGTGCCTGACTGCACTATAGAAGTGGACACTAGCACTGGCATTGACACTGCTGCACCAGACTGCACCACAGAAGTGGACAATGGCACCGGCATTGACACTGCTGTGCCTGACTGCACTATAGAGGTGGACACCTGCACCGGCATTGACACTGCTGTACCAGACTGCACTATAGAAGTGGACACTAGCACTGGCATTGACACTGCTGCACCAGACTGCACCACAGAAGTGGACAATGGCACTGGCATTGACACTGCTGTGCCTGACTGCACTATAGAGGTGGACACCTGCACCGGCATTGACACTGCTGTACCAGACTGCACTATAGAAGTGGACACTAGCACTGGCATTGACACTGCTGCACCAGACTGCACCACAGAAGTGGACAATGGCACCGGCATTGACACTGCTGTGCCTGACTGCACTATAGAGGTGGACACCTGCACCGGCATTGACACTGCTGTACCAGACTGCACTATAGAAGTGGACACTGACACTGGCATTGACACTGCTGTACCAGACTGCACTATAGAAGTGGACACTGACACACACACACACACACACACACACACACACACACACACACACACACACACACACACACACCGTTTCGATTGGTCTCATTATACGTGTCATTTTTTACCGGAAAGTCGGTGTTTTCCGCTTCGGGTTCATCCCAGGTGGAGGCGGTTTATAGGTATTCTTTCACATTACATTTTCATTCGACTGCATAATCACGCAGTCAAGCTCACACAGTCAAGCTCACACTGGCAACTGAAACTGTCATCAAGTGCGTTAGGGTAACTGTTTTATGCGATACTTTGCTGAAGGCTATACCGGAAATAGCTAATGCGTTGTTTCAGTTAAATCTTAGCTGAAGGCTTTAGACATCAACAAGCAGGAAAAACTAGCGTAGGGGGAAGGACGGTGTTGAAGTGGGGTAGCACAGCCCACGCCTGCCCTTCGCATTGTTTGATGTGACACGCTCCTTCGTTAGCAAGGACTGGCAGCCGGTGGCTGACCACAGAACCCTCCACAGGAACCCCGAAACAACCCCCTCCATCCCCTCCGCTCCTCGACATCGGGCTGGGCGTGTTGGGAGAGGCGCTACGTTACTGACGCAAAGTCAGGCGGAGGGTGTAGGGAGGGGGGAGGTGGAGGGTTCAAATCGATTTTAGTCGTGTCCTCGTTTTGTTTGTTTTTTGTTCGTTTCGTTTCTTTTTCTGTCTGACAAAGATTGCGACACCGACAGACACCAAAGAACAGGAGCACTGCATGACGTTTGTGTGTGTGTGTGTGTGTGTGGTGTGTGCGTGCGTGCGTGCGTGCGTGCGTGCGTTGGTTGGGGGAAGGGGAGGGGGCTAACCGTCGATGCAGCAGAACTAAAGCGAAACTCGATTTGTAGGCAAATCTAAGAGTAAGTAAATAACTTGGTGTTTTACGCCCAGTCAACCATTACGGTTATATCAGGATGATAGGGAGAATGAATGCAGAATTATTGTACATCTTTCAGATTAGGTATATTTTGGTAGTTTGAAAAAATGCACTTGTTCGCGTCAGACTGTCTGAAAAATCAACGAAATAAACAAAACAACAACCCAAAACACCTGTATTCGTCAGGGTGAGTCGACTAAATCTTTCTGATCGATGCACTTGCAGCAAACATGGCTCTCATTGCAAGAATGTGGTTCTTTCGACAAGTAAAACAAGTTGTCTTCATATCGCTTTAGCACAGTAAAATTGTTACGACGCATAAACCTGTCGCATCTCGAGTTCTTGTCAGGAAATCAATGACAGTGAGAATGTTCCTTCTCCCACTAAAATGGGATTACGGTGAAACAGGGAGCAAAAACCAGTTGTACTCCGATAACCATGTCAACACGCTGGCAGAGTGTACGAGTCAATACAACGCATATGCACACCTTCTCTGTCTGTCTGTCTGTCTGTCTGTCTGTCTGTCTGTCTGTCTGTCTGTCTGTCTGTCTGTCTGTCTGTCTGCTCTCTCTGTCTCTCTCTCTCTCTCTCTCTCTCTCTCTCTCTCTTCTCTCTCTCTTCTCTCTCTCTCTCTCTCTCTCTCACTCACACACACACACACACACACATACTCGGGGGGGGGGGGGGGGGGGGGGGGGGGGGGGGGGGGGGGGGGGATGTCCCAGTGGTTATATTAGCGGAGTCTACCTACCTTCCGTCAAGTTACGCTACAGCGCCCCCCAGATCCAACCCACTGTTTCAGGCAGGGGCCAGGCAACATGACAAACAGACCGTTGACTTTCCGCCAAAATGCCCACCTAGCCAAACCCATTGTTTCAGACAAGGAGGTAGGCAGTGTGACACCCAGAGCGTTGTCTTTTCCAAGAGTGTCCCCCAAACCCAACTCACTGTTTCAGGCAAGGGCCAGGCAATGTGACAAAAAGCGTTGTCTTTCTGCAGTGCCCTCCAAAAAAAAAAAAAAAAAAAAAATTCAGGCAAGGGCCAGGTAATGCCAGAGACAAAAATCGTTGTCTTTCTGCAATGCCTTCCAAACCCAACCCACTGTTTCAGGCAAAGGCCAGGCATTGTGACAGAAAGCGCTGTCTTTCCGCAGTGTACCCCAAACCCAACCCACTGTTTCAGGCAAGGGCCAGGCATTGTGACAAAAAGCGTTGTCTTTCTGCAGTGCCCCCTAAACCCAACCCACTGTTTGAGGCAATGGCTAGGCAATGCGGCTGTTGTTGTCTCCACTCTCTGCACAGCGACCCTGAGTAGCGATCCTTGCTGAAGTGATTCCATCACACACATGCACTCAATGCAGTTAGAGGTACCAGGACTAGCACTAGATTCCGCCACACACATGCGCTCAATGCAGTCAGAAGTACCAGGACTAGCACTAGATTCCGTCACACACATGTATGCGGCATCCATCGAAGGAATTGGGTTGGGTGTCCGGAGTACTATACTGTCACACTGTGAGAGACAGAGTGCATTCCATTTGTTTCATTCGCTGATGAAACTATAGTTATGGCACGCTGCTTTGGCTGAGGCTGTGATAAAGACATCTGTATAGCGCGGGAGTTTGTGTGTGTGTGTGTGTGTGTGTGTGTGTGTGTGTGTGTGTGTGGTGTGTGTGTGTGTGTGTGTGTGTGTGTGTGCACGCGCGCGCGCGCGTGTGTGCACTATATGTGAATGTGTGTACGTTATGGGTATATGTGATGTGTGTGTCACCGTGTGTGTGGGCTCGCGCTCTTATGTCCCATGTTTCTGACGCAAGTGACAAAAAACAAATATATATATAAAAAGATCGATCGTTACAACAGTTAGAACACAAGCCCACCCTGCTGAAGGCTGTTGCGACATGTGATCGTGATCTGAATCAATATCAGATTCAATTAACTGTCTTCTGTGCAAGCCAATTCCCTGGCCATACTTGCCGCCATTCCACAGGTATCGTGTGCACCTAGGCTCCTATTTTCGCCGCTATTCGACAGGTGCCGTGTGCACCTAGGCTCCTACTTTCGCCGCCATTCCACAGGTGTCGTGTGCACCTAGGCTCCTACTTTCGCCGCCATTCCACAGGTGTCGTGTGCACCTAGGCTCCTACTTTCGCCGCCATTCCACAGGTGTCGTGTGCACCTAGGCTCCTACTTTCGCCGCCATTCCACAGGTGTCGTGTGCACCTAGGCTCCTACTTTCGCCGCCATTCCACAGGTGTCGTGTGCACCTAGTCTCCTACTTTCGCCGCCATTCCACAGGTGTCGTGTACACTTAACTCTCCTACTATTCTTCCATTCCACAGGTAGGTGTGCACCTAGTCTCCTACTTTCGCCGCCATTCCATTCCACAGGTGTCGTGTGCACTTAACACTCAGACTTTTGCCGCCATTCGACAGGTGTATGTGCACCTAGTCTCCTACTATTGCCGCCATTCGACAGGTGTATGTGCACCTACTCTTCTACTATTGCCGCCATTCGACAGGTGGGTGTGCACCTACTCTCCTACTATTGCCGCCATTCGACAGGTGTGTGTACACCTAGTCTCCTACTATTGCCGCCATTCGACAGGTGGGTGTGCACCTAGTCTCCTACTATTGCTGCCATTCGACAGGTGTGTGTACACCTAGTCTCCTACTATTGCCGCCATTCGACAGGTGTGGGGTGTGTGCACCTAGTCTCCTACTATTGCCGCCATTCGACAGATGGGTGTGCACCTAGTCTCCTACTATTGCCGCCATTCGACAGGTGGGTGTGCACCTACTCTCCTACTATTGCCGCCATTCGACAGGTGTGTGTACACCTAGTCTCCTACTATTGCCGCCATTCGACAGATAGGTGTGCACCTAGTCTCCTACTATTGCCGCCATTCGACAGGTGGGTGTGCTCCTACTCTCCTACTATTGCCGCCATTCGACAGGTGTGTGTACACCTAGTCTCCTACTATTGCCGCCATTCGACAGGTGGGTGTGCTCCTACTCTCCTACTATTGCCGCCATTCGACAGGTGTGTGTACACCTAGTCTCCTACTATTGCCGCCATTCGACAGGTGTGTGTACACCTAGTCTCCTACTATTGCCGCCATTCGACAGATAGGTGTGCACCTAGTCTCCTACTATTGCCGCCATTCGACAGGTGGGTGTGCTCCTACTCTCCTACTATTGCCGCCATTCGACAGGTGTGTGTACACCTAGTCTCCTACTATTGCCGCCATTCGACAGGTGGGTGTGCTCCTACTCTCCTACTATTGCCGCCATTCGACAGGTGTGTGTACACCTAGTCTCCTACTATTGCCGCCATTCGACAGGTGTGTGTGCACCTAGTCTCCTACTATTGCTGCCATTCGACAGGTGTGTGTACACCTAGTCTCCTACTATTGCCGCCATTCGACAGGTGTGTGTGTGTGCACCTAGTCTCCTACTATTGCCGCCATTCGACAGATGGGTGTGCACCTACTCTCCTACTATTGCCGCCATTCGACAGGTGTGTGTACACCTAGTCTCCTACTATTGCCGCCATTCGACAGATGGGTGTGCACCTAGTCTCCTACTATTGCCGCCATTCGACAGGTGTGTGTACACCTAGTCTCCTACTATTGCCGCCATTCGACAGATGGGTGTGCACCTAGTCTCCTACTATTGCCGCCATTCGACAGGTGTGTGTACACCTAGTCTCCTACTATTGCTGCCATTCGACAGGTGTGTGTACACCTAGTCTCCTACTATTGCCGCCATTCGACAGGTGGGTGTGCTCCTACTCTCCTACTATTGCCGCCATTCGACAGGTGTGTGTACACCTAGTCTCCTACTATTGCCGCCATTCGACAGATGGGTGTGCACCTAGTCTCCGTCACCATGATGCCTCAACAAGACTTTCAGCAGTGCGTGTGCTGGAACCAAACCCAGAAACAGCATAATTATGCGAGTCGCCAGCCAAAGCGATGTGTTGCAAGCTTTCATTGAAGCATCATTAAGTGTTAGCAGCAACAGCGCGTCGGTCACCTTTAACCCTAGCCCCGCCCACTGTAGGAGGCAGCCAATGGCCAGACCGGGCGATGGATCAATCAGATGTGATTTATCTCACCACGATCAGACCTTCTGTACAGAGCATGCACATACTTCGTGATCACTGTCTGCTAAAAGGAAGTCATTGGCATCGGCATTTACCATCAAACAGGCCATTAAAATGTAATTCCTTGTGCACGAATCCTCGCAGAACTCGTGAAAGTTTTTTTGTTTGTTTTTTAATCGTGAGGGATACTATCTAACTATGAAAATTAAAAATCAACAGATCTTTGTGCGTGAACGGGGACTGACAGAAGCTAATCGGTCCTTGAACATTAAAATCAACATTATTTGTGCGTCAACGAGGAATGGTGGAAGCTGATCAATCCTTGAATATTTCGCAGACAGGCCGACTGAGAAACGGCAGCCAGGAGAGTGGTTCATTAATAGTCTGGCTGACTGCCTATCTGACTGACTGAGTGACTAAATAAGCAACTGACTGGCTCCTGGCTGGTTGGCTAATTAACTGATTAAGTAAATAACTTACTGGCTGGCAACGAGCTGACTGGCTGAGTGGATGGCTGGCTAATGACAAATCCGACGGCTGGCTGATTGGCTAACTGACTGATCTGATGGCTGACTGGATAGTTGGTCAATTGACTAAACAGACGGCTAACCGGTTGGCTGACTGTCTGATCAGATGGCTGACTGGCTGGTCGGCTAACTGACTAGTCAAATGGCTGACTGGCTGGCTAATCAAACGGCTGACTGGCTGACTAATGAGATAGTTTACTGTCTGGCTGGCTAACTGACTAATGAGGTGGCTGACTGTCTGGCTGACTGACCAATGAGGTGGCTTACTGTCTGGCTGGCTAACTGACTAATGAGGTGGCTTACTGGCTGGCTGGCTAACTGACTAATGAGGTGGCTTACTGTCTGGCTTGCTAACTGACTAATGAGGTGGCTTACTGTCTGTCTGGCTAACTGACAAATCAGATGGACGGCTGGCTGGTTGGCAAACAGTAATGGGATGACAGACTGGCTGCTTGGCTAACTGACCAATCACAGGACTGGGCTCGCTGGCTGGCTTTTGGGATAACTAAACAACATGGCTGACTGACAGGATCAGTCTCAATGCATCCATCTGGTCATTATTGAAGAGTCGTACAGGTGAACAGCCTGAAGCGCCAAAGTGGTAAATGCACAACACGGTATTTTCCATTTGGACACTGGTAATCAACAAAATAACAGAAACTAATGCATACATCGAAACTCACTGAGAATTATTTTAGCTTTTCTCTGATCAACATATTTTGGCGTTTGTTGTGGTAAAATGCTACAGAAGGAGACGAAGAAAACAAAATCAACATCAACATCAACATCAACACCACACACACACATACACGCACGCACGCACACACACGTTCTGCCTTTAAGCTAAGCAGTGATAAAGAGGTGGATTTGAAGACTGGCAGGCAGGGAGACAGCGTAGAAGACGAGGTATGTCGACACACCAAAAACAGCCCGCAGTTGTGGGCGGACTTAGCGCGGGTATCGGGAAGGAGAACATTGTGCAACAGCAATGCATGGGTCTTGACAGACGTTTTCACCGCTTGTAGCGCTCAAAGTGAGAACAAAAGTTTTTTTCTTTCTGTTTTTGTTTTTAAGTTCTTTGTTTCGCAACACGAGGATCTTGCACTTCAATCAAACGGCACCAAACGTTAACACAGAACGCCTGATATTAACCCCTTCACTGACCCAGCCTGTAAAATTTCCGGGCTGAAAGATGCATGGAGGGGCCTGCAAACAGTATATTCCGGTCCTATAATACACCTGCCTTCAATGCTATGCGTTTTGATGAAGATTCTTTCACATGCCAGTACAAAAAAGAAGAAAAAATGCTTAAGGGTTTCAAATTTCGGACTTTAATAGGTCGCTTTTATGTGACATCATGGCAGTCAAGGGGTTAAAACAGACTTTTAAAAGAGAGGGGGGTGGGGGGGTGGGGGGGGGGAGGGAGAGAGAGAGAGAAAGATGTCTCAACAAACGACGGACATGTTTCATATTCTTATCAAATAAAGTCGATAATAATTTGTCACAATCTGCGGACTTTGTGGATGTCTTTGACAGTTCCTAGCTGTCAGCGGTTGCAGAAGCGCTCCTGGAAGGAACAGAGGTTATGCAGCTTGGAAACTGGATCTCTGCTCCTCACCAACTCACAATGGGCCTACCACAAGGATCACCGCTCTCGCCGGTCCTTTTTTTAATGTCTACACCAAGGGCCTGGCAGATCTGAACCAAATGGACATTGCAAGATTCTCACACTGGCAGATTACGGGCTCATATACAAAACAGCAAAGGATTCCCAGGAGGCAGCCGAAACAGTGCAACAACAACTGGATAGTGTATCCAAGTGGTGTCACGACACTGGATCTCTGGTCAATCCAGACAAGATCCAAACATATAAAAGGTTCAAACGAACGCTGTTTATTAGGACAACACAAAACCAGCAAATTTTCGAGGTAATCCCCTTTGTCAAGCTACAAAATGACACTTAAACAATACCCAAACGGGAGAAGAAGAAAAAAACGAAGAAAAAACACATGATGAAAATGAAGTGAAAAGCTAAACCACTTATCTGATTTTGGTTGAACTATGTTGTTTTCCAGTCCAGTGCTTGGAAGAATGTTGGCAAGACTATGACATGTAACAGCTGTGATGTAATGAATACTCTATGACGTAAAACTCAAATGGCACAGAAGAGTGACAGAGAAAAGTGTGTGTGTGTGTGGGGGGGGGGGGGGGGAGGGGGGCAGACAGACAGAGAAGACAGAGACAGACAGACAAGAGAGAGAGAGAGAGAGAGAATAGAGAGAGAGAGAGATGAGCTTTGGAATACGGATTCTTGGAGGGGGGACGGGAAGAAGGGGGGCGGGGGCCAAACATCCCAGGGGATGAATCGGAAAACCGGAGTACCCGGAGGAAACCCATTAGTCGGACGCAGCGAAAACCCTATGATATTAAACTTGATGAGGGTTTCACTGCCATCAAAGCTCAGGAAAACAAAACAACCACCAAAGACACACACAGAGGGAGAGACAGACAGACAGAGACACAGAGAGAGCTAGCTACATACGCGCACATACACTTTCACATACACACACACACACACACACACACACACACACACACACACACACACACACACACACACGTATTGTTGTAGTTCTGTGGTAGGCTTCAGTGAAGGCACTGGAGGGGGGGGGGGGGGGGCTACATATTCAACAGCATATTTACGTCTACGTAAGGTCTGAATAAACACCAGCCAAGTGACAGCCACCAGCCATATAGCCAAGTACGGTTATAGTCTTTCATTCATTCCACCTAGTTTCCTGCTGCTGAGTTTATCAATCAAGTGCGATTCCATGTCTTTTCAGTCATTCACACTATCATTAAAGAGAAGCCTTTTACGCGAATGTTGAGGATGGTGTGGCCAGTTTGGTTGAAGTGATTCGTAACAGGTTTGTATCTGCGATGTTTAAAGGTCGGCAAGGTGTTCTTTGAACTGGGTGTCAAGGGTGCGTCCAGTTTCACCGATGTAGAGTTGAGCACATTTTGTGCAATGAATGACGTATACAATGTTGTACGTCAGGCAGTTGAACTGCTTAGTGATGTTCATCTGGGACTTAGGGCCAGTAAAGTTGGTGCTGGTGCAAATGAAGGGATATGTTCCATCTTTTGCTTGATTGCATGGAGTGGTCCGGTTTTTTGTTTTTTTTTGCGTGTTCGTTTGTTTGTTTTTTCGTTTGTTTTTTCTTTCTCATTCCAGTCAAGGCACAGACATTGTGGTGCACGCTTGACAACAGAACAGCAGGAAAACCGATGCCAGCAGTCACATTTGATGGAGCTGTGGCTGAACGAACAAGTCATCTGAGACACCTTGGGATCCACTTTGACAGAATGCTGACCTACAGAAAACATGAGGAAACAACAGCACTGAAGTGCAAGAAAGGTCTGCCAGTCCTGAAGGCTGTGGCTGCAAAGGGTATTGAACAACGCCACTCTTCCTACTGTATCAAAGTGTGGTGCTCAGTGTCATTGACTACGGACTAGGCCTCAAAACAATGGCATAGACAAATCTGCTAAACCTGGACAGTGCAGAACGAAGCAATGCGAGTCATACTCGGAAACACCAAGGACACACCCACTTAGACCATAAGGTTCATGCTAGACCACCCATCAATGCAAACCAGACAGAAAGTGGAGCAGGTCAAAGCATACCTCAGTGCCGTCGGAAATCCCCACAACCCACTCCACCAAGCCGTGAAAAACACAAAGGGATGCAGACTAGGACGGGGCAAGTCTTGGATGGGTCAAGCAGACGACTCAATACTGCAAGTATGCCAGCTGACAGAGCTCAAGCAAACCAAGGAGTGGGAAAGGTACCGAAACCCATCGGAAAGCACTGTTGAGAATGGCCAGCAAGCAAAACAGAGACAGAGATCAGGCTTCTCATTCAAGAAAACAGCAAACCGCAAGACCTCATAGTGTACACTGATGGCTCAGTCACCAAAGACCAGTCAGAGTGGGGCTTCACGTCAAGCAAGGTGCGACTACCATCCATGAAGACAGTGCAGCATATACGGTCTCAACCTCCAGGTTGACAATGGAGGTGGAAGCAGTCACCCATGCCCTCCGCTGGATTGCCTCAAGAGGTGACATTCAGATCACACATGCTATCATCCTCACAGATTCAATCAGTTTGCTACAAAAAGTGAAAAGTGGAATGGGAAGCCCAGACTGGAATGTGTCGATGGTCGACATCCACCTTCGAAACGTCCTGTGGGTGTACTGCCCTGGACATGCCGGAGTGAAGGGAAACGACCGAGCAGGACAGACTGGCGGGCAAAGCAACCCTCACAAGTGGCTTGCTTCTCGGAAGATCTGAAGTGTTGAGAAGCTTGAGACACTACCTGCGGGAACAAAGCCAAGACATTACACCACTGATCGCCTGGAGGAGAGAGGCATTGAAAGAGGAAGCGCTAGACAATCTTCCTTGAAAGGACGAGAGAGGGTCATCGTCAATCAGACGAACGTTGGAAGGCAAGGCTTTCAAAGGCCACGTTGGGGAAACCTCTGAGAGACGGGGTGGAGCGCATATGGGCTTTTTCCGAGCGCATAGATACCATCTTGAACTGAACTGAACTAGCTGTTTGTATAGCTGGCAAAGAGCCTGCTAACTGCAAGCTGACACCTGAAACTGCCAGCAAACTGCATGCATAACTGCGTCATGGCTTTGCCATCCGCTGGCTTCAGTATAATGACTCCCGAACCCATATAGTTTTCACTCGTACGTTGTAACTTATACTTGTGGCGACATAGAACTTTAAATCAGTTTGTTGTTGTTGTTGTTTGTTTGTTTTGTTATTATTTCATAAAGATGAGTACACATACAGATGTTTTCAGTCTTTGAAAATAGGAGCACCGCTACACTGCCGCAGGGGACATGATTCCCGCACAGAAAACCGGGTGAAATCAGACAGTCGCACTGACTGGCTGTCCTTCCGCATGCGTTGTCAGTAATAATTACTGATTGTATGGTTTTAACACTAGCAAGCCTTTGTGCGAAACACGAAAGGGCTATTTCAACATAATTACTAAACTGACTACAAAGTTAGAAATAACGTGCACATAATTAGCAATTATGAGCCTTTCGTGCTGCTTCAACCGGCTTCCTTGAGTCAGAAGTACAGAATTACCATTATGCGCGAGATAATTAGTAACTCTGTCTTTTGACGCAAGCAAGCCGTCATAGGTTTCGGCACTAATAAGACTGCGGAAGCAAACATAGCGTCAAGCACGCATAATATATAAGGCGGGTCCACCCTGGGTAAAAAAGTGTTCCGTCTCGATTCAACGATTTTGGTTTTATTTATGAGTCTGCTCGAGAGCGGAGAACAAAGCTGCATAAAAGGGATCATCATCTTTGTAATGGCGTAAGCAGCGTGGACGGTTATAGATGAAATGCTTGATATATTTTGAGTTGTCTGTTAGAAACTCACTGCCATTTGAGCACCAAGGAGAAACTGTCAGCTAGCTGACAGCTTTTCGAGACCTATGGCGTAATCAATTATGGCAGTGGTTGGAGGGAGGATGTCGTAAAACTGTGCTCGGAGGCTGAGCCAGAGAAGTTGAGACGCATAGCCGATAGCTGACTATACTATATTGCTGTAGGCTTTTTGCAATGAAATCCTGTAGAACAGAACAGAGATGCTACAGTGTTGTACATGTAGTACCTGCAGTGACAGCCTATAGCATAGAGACACTACACTGCGGTGCTGTGGTATTTATGTACAGTGACAGCCTATGGCATAGAGACACCACACTACAGTGCTGTAGTATCTCTGCACAGTGACAGCCTATAGCATAGGGACACTTCACTACAGTGCTGTAGTATTTCTGTGCAGTGGCAGCCTGTAGCATAGAGACATTACACTATAGCGACATCGAGATACTACACTACAATGCTGCAGTATTTCTGTTTAGTGACAGCCAATAGCATAGAGACACGGAGACAATACACTACAGTGCTGTAGTATTTTTGCACAGCGACAGCCTGTAGCATAGAGACACAACACTACAGTGCTGTAGTATTTCTGTGCAGTGACAGCCTAAGGCATAGATACACCACACTACAGAGCTGTAGTATTTCTGCACAGTGGAAGCCTATATCATAGGGACACTTCACTACAGTGCTGTAGTATTTCTGTGCAGTGGCAGCCTATAGCATAGAGACATTACACTACAGCGACATCGAGATACTACACTACAATGCTGCAGTATTTCTGTTTAGTGACAGCCAATGGCATAGAGACACGGAGACAATACACTACAGTGCTGTAGTATTTTTGCACAGCGACAGACTGTAGCATAGAGACACAACACTACAGTGCTGTAGTATTTCTGTGCGGTGACAGCCTAAGGCATAGATACACCACACTACAGAGCTGTAGTATTTCTGTGCGGTGACAGCCTAAGGCATAGATACACCACACTACAGAGCTGTAGTATCTCTGCACAGTGGAAGCCTATATCATAGAGACACTGCACTATAGCGACATAGAGACACCACACTACAGTGCTGCAGTATTTCTGTGCAGTGCCCCGTAGCATAGAGACATAGAGACAATACACTACAGTGCTGTAGTATTTCTGCACAGTGGCGGCCTATAGCACAGAGACACCACACTATAGCGACATAGAGACAATACACTACAGTGGTGTAGTATCTCTGCACAGTAACAACCTGTAGCATAGAAACACCAAACCACAGTGCTACAGTAGCTCTGTGCAGTGACAACCTGTAGCATAGAAACACCACACTACAGAGCTGTAGTATCTCTGCACAGTGACAACCTGTAGCATAGAAACACCACACTACAGAGCTGTAGTATCTCTGCACAGTGACAACCTGTAGCATAGAAACACCACACTACAGAGCTGTAGTATCTCTGCACAGTGACAACCTGTAGCATAGAAACACCACACTACAGAGCTGTAGTATCTCTGCACAGTGACAACCTGTAGCATAGAAACACCACACTACAGAGCTGTAGCATCTTGCACAGTGACAACCTGTAGCATAGAAACACCACACTACAGAGCTGTAGTATCTCTGCACAGTGACAACCTGTAGCATAGAAACACCACACTACAGAGCTGTAGTATTTCTGCACAGTGACAACCTGTAGCATAGAAACACCACACTACAGAGCTGTAGTATCTCTGCACAGTGACAACCTGTAGCATAGAAACACCACACTACAGAGCTGTAGTATCTCTGCACAGTGACAACCTGTAGCATAGAAACACCACACTACAGAGCTGACACTAATGGGCTGACATTGAGACACTACACTAGCCTAACAGTGCTGTAGTATCTGTGTACAGACACTACACTACCCTAACAGTGCTGTAGTATCCCTGTACAGACACTACGCTACTCTAACAGTGCTGTAGTATCCCTGTACAGACACTACACTACCCCAACAGTGCTGTAGTATCCCTGTACAGACACTACACTACCCCAACAGTGCTGTAGTATCCCTGTACAGCAACTACGCTACCCTAACAGTGCTGTAGTATCCCTGTACAGACACTACGCTACTCTAAAGTGCTGTATATCCCTGTACAGACACTACGCATTCTAACAGTGCTGTATATCCCTGTACAGACACTACGCCACTCTAACAGTGCTGTATATCCCTGTACATGACACTACGCTATCTCTAACAGTGTCTGTATATCCCTGTACAGATACTACGCTACTCTAACAGTGCTGTATATCCCTGTACAGACACTACGCTATTCTAACAGTGTTGTATATCCCTGTACAGACACTACGCTATTCTAACAGTGCTGTATATCCCTGTACAGATACTACGCTATTCTAACAGTGCTGTATATCCCTGTACAGACACTACGCTACTCTAACAGTGCTGTATATCCCTGTACAGACACTACGCTATTCTAACAATGCTGTATATCCCTGTACAGACACTACGCTATTCTAACAGTGCTGTATTATATATCCCTGTACAGATACTACGCTATTCTAACAGTGCTGTATATCCCTGTACAGACACTACGCTACTCTAAGAGTGCTGTATATCCCTGTACAGATACTACGCCATTCTAACAACTCTGTATATCCCTGTACAGACACTACGCTACTCTAACAGTGCTGTATATCCCTGTACAGACACTACGCTATTCTAACAATGCTGTATATCCCTGTACATACTCTACGCTACTCTAACAGTGCTCTATATCCCTGTACAGACACTACGCTATTCTAACAGTGGTGTATATCCCTGTACAGACACTACGCTACTCTAACAGTGCTGTATATCCCTGTACAGACACTACGCTACTCTAACAGTGCTGTATATCTCGTACAGACACCACGCTACTCTAACAGTGCTCTATATCCCTGTACAGACACTACGCTACTCTAACAGTGCTGTATATCCCTGTACAGACACCACGCTACTCTAACAGTGCTGTATATCCCTGTACAGACACTACGCTACTCTAACAGTGCTGTATATCCCTGTACAGACACTACGCTACTCTAACAGTGCTGTAGTATCTCTGTACAGTCTAACACAACGATGGACCTCTACTGTATACGAAGACCCACTTCAAGTTTTCTTGCAGAAGATTATATGTCTTGCGTACCGAGCGCTCTCAGACATGGGATGGGTCCTGTTCAGGTGACACCAACTGCAAGAATGCACAACATCCCCGAGGCGCTGTTGTATGCATATAACCTAAAATCCTGTTAACTGCCCCCCCCCCCCCCCCTTTCCACTCCTCTTTCTCTCTTTAATTTTTTACCATCTGAGAGAAAAGGGTATGTCATGATCAGCGTGATGCCGGCAAGGTGGGGCAAAAGCTGCAATGTTGCGACGCGATGTTCCTGGGGACGTAGTGGGACCACATTTCAAGGACACAGCGGTTTCAAGGCATGACACAAATTGATAGTGGTGATCTTCGTTAAAAACAACAACAATTGAACGTGGTCCAGTTCATTTATTTATTTATTTTCTGATCCAGATTTTGTGTGTGTGTGCGTTATACTACTAGTGTATTGATTGATCGTTTTTATATAGCGCTATTCTCTGTAGTGTGTGTGTGTGTGTGTGTGTGTGTGTGTGTGTGTGTGTGTGTGTGTGTGTGTGTGTGTGTGTGGTGTGTGTGTGTGTGTGTGTGTGTGTGTGTGTGTGTGTGTGTGTGTGTGTGTGTGTGTGTTGACCCTGGAGATCAAAAATTCTCCCGCCGCTCCTGCCGGGACTCGAACCCGCGACCTTTCGATGACGACTCCGGCGCTGTAGCCACTAAGCTATAACCACCTTTTTTCCCCTTCGTCATACCGCCCCCGCCTTCACCTATCCGTTCCCATGGGAATCGGTGCCGTACAAACCTCTTCGCTGTTATTCTTATTAAAATATGCATGGTTTGTTAAATAAATAACATAGACTATATCATACAAGAAACGTTTTTGGATTCGGCTACAAGTAGCAGTATCTGGATTTTAATATCCTGTCAACCACACAGGTTCACCTCAGGACAGATTCGGCTACAAGCAGGGGGCATCATTATTACATAAGATAGACCTGTAAGACGAAAGGATGCGACAGACCATTATAAATGGGAAAATTATCGACACTCATACCGCCCCGTGCAAAACACTCGCTGAAAGCGTTCCGATTTAACCCCTTCACTGCCCCAGCCTGTAAAATTTCCGGGGTGAAAAGTGCACACATACACGCCTGCAGACAGTATTATTTGATGGTCCTGTAACAAATCTACTTTCAATGCACTGCATTTTGATGGAAATGCTTTCAGGTGCTCATGCGAAGGGAGCAAAAAGCCTTAATAGTTTCAGATCTGGCTCTGCTATTGGTCGTTTTCCGAGTGACGGCGCGGCATGCACGGCAGTGAAAGGGTTAAAACACAGGAAGAGAAAACCTTTATTTGTGCACGTGTACACAAAGTGGTGTAAAGGGGCATGCCTCCGCCGGGATGGCCAGGACTGACGCCAAAGTCTGTAACATATAATTCTACAGTCTTGGCTGGCACACACTGCGGCTGTGGGAGTTCACAGCGTGAACTGCTCAGTGCCGGTATCAATACTGATATTATGATATCATACACTGTTCCAGTGTTGAAAATTATTTCCATTTACACGTTTTCTTTCGAGATCTGATGCTGATTAATTGACGTATTGACCGCAAGAATCAGGCAGTGCTGTCACTGATGCTGAGTGCAGTGTCTCTGGATCACTCACTGACGCCAGCCTTGTCCTGGCCAGTGGGCAGAACCCGCCAACTCGGCGCCGGCTAACGGTCCAGTGACCGTTATCTCCTTACTGCTGTCGTAATTCAACCGGGTACGCAAGTAAGTAAACATGGTGCTTAACGTCCACAGAAACCGTACGGCATATTAGGGACGGGGAGAAGGGGGAAAGGGGGTATGGAGGTGGGGGGGAGAGGGAGATTATATACCTATCGCTACACTGTCACCACCAGAATGACTTCTGCATTAAGATGGGCAGCGATGAGAGCCATTTTAATGTTTCAGTAGGAAGTGATGAACAAAGTCAGAAGACAGTGTCCACAAACCACAACCTTTTTGAAGGGAAAGGAGAGCCGAAGCAGATTCGAACCAGGGTACGCGCGAGTGACAGCCACTTATACACACCCCAACAGGCGGACACCGACGCCGGAAATTAACCTTCGCCCGACAAAGTTATCCACGGCCATTTAATTGCCAGGGGAGAAAACAGCTACAGTATCGGATACAATTCGGGCAATCCCCCATGCTTGCAACCCATTTGAGATTCGTACAAGTACGCTAGATCAGTCAGTACCATCTTGCAACGCACAGGCGATAAAAACAAACCAACAAACCAAAAGAAGCAAACAAAGAAAAGAAAACAAGAAACGAGGCTGATTTTTTCTAACCCTGCAGAATCACGCAGATGCACAAAATTCGTGTGAAACGTAGTATACTAGTAATAGTTGAAAAGAACTGGCATTAAATTTGTCAACCCATAACAGTTTTAGCGTGTTCAGTTCAACCGTGTCGGTCAGTTCATGGGTCAAGTGTGAAGACCATATCATACACATAAACGAGGGCTTCCTGCAGCACCTGTGAGCCGGTTTGGCCCAGCGGCGAGTCGTTAGGCTGGTAAGCGGACTGACGTCGGTTCTATTACCCGCTTCCGCTCTCCGTTCTCTTTAAAAGTTGTGGTTTATGGACACTGTTTTGTGACTTTGCCCCTGTCAGACACTGTTTTGTGACTTTGTCCCTGCCAGACACTGTCTTGTGACTTTGCTCCTGTCAGACACTGTTTTGTGACTTTGCCCCTGTCAGACACTGTCTTGTGACTTTGCCCCTGTCAATCAATGAAACATAAAATGTTCTCATCGTTGACCCTCTTAATGCAGAATCATTCTCAGTGAAGGTGACGGTTTAACTTAAGGTATAGTCCCCACCTCTGCCCCCGGGGTCTCCGTATACCACACAGTTCGAGAAAGCTAGGTATTACAGTTCGAGACTAAGAGTTACTTCAGTGCATCACACAGTTCGAGAGTTACCTGTATTAAACAGTTTGAGAGGGTTACCTGTATCACATAGTTCGAGAGGGCTATCTGAATCGCACAGTTCTAACTGCATATATATCTGAATCACAAATTACAGAGGGCTATCTGAGTTGCCTATTGTTAAAGGATGTCTGAGTCACACAATTCTTGATGGATATCTGCATCGACAGTCATACATACTATGCTACCTAACCATAGAGGCTAACTTAACTGATAGCAGCATTCCGGATGGACACTAAAGTCGCACATATCCAGGTCGTTGTTTCCACAAACCCATGCAAACCACCCCACTCTGCATGTGCAACATGAGTGCGGAAAGTTAGGCTGCCATTTATGCTGTAGCTTGCTCGGACTTCACCAACTTCAACTTACTGTTTTGACCGAAACCGTGTCCACAGTCGGTCAGTGACTCTGTGGGATCAGACACGAGACCGATGTGTCCCTATTGACCAACAAAGCACGCGTTCGCTCGCTGTTTCAGTGGCAGTAAGAAAATGTCAACTTACCTTCTCGAGACGAACACGCCGACAGAAAGCGGGTCGCGCGCCTGCTGTACCTCACGCACACGGTAGTGGGAGCAGACGACACGGCAGGCCCGCACCGAATGCACTGACTGGCTGGTAGCCACGCCAGCACGCGCCACACACTGTCACTGACACTGCTGTGGCCGACGCGGCGGCCAACCACAACAACCGACAGCGATCGAGTCAATGGGATCAGAGGAATTCCTCAACGCTGACCAGCTTACACGTAATATTCACCCACCCCTGCGTGGGCTGCCACAGTGTTTAATCATGCGTCACAGGGGTTCCTCAGCGGAGCCCCCGAGAGCAGGCCGGGACCCTGCCTGTAGTCTCAGGGCTGTCATTTGAGTCCTCTTTCCTACCTCCTCTCTCATTTACTTGTGAGCCGGTTTGGCCTAACGGGAGGCTGGTAAGCAGAATGACCGTGGTTCGAATCCGCTTCGGCTCTCCTTTCTCTTCAAAAATTGTGGTCTGTGGAAACCGTCTTGTTTGTGACTTCGTCCCTCACAATTAATGAAACATTAAAATGGCTCTTATCGCTGCTCATCTTAATGCAGGAGTCATTCTGTTGGTGACAGTGTAGCGATAGGTATACTAATCTCCCCCCCCCCCCCCCCCCCCCCCCCCCCCCCCCCCTCCCTCCCCGTCCCTAATAAGCCTTGTGGTTTCTGTGGACGTTAAGCACCATGTTTCAGTTACTTAAACAGTTACTCTCTCACTTTTCTGCCCAGTCCTCTGACTCTTTTTGTTTCGTCATTTCGTTTCTGCTGATGGTCCGTTCTCCTGACTTTTCC
This sequence comes from Alviniconcha marisindica, assembly GCA_018857735.1. NCBI lineage: Eukaryota > Metazoa > Mollusca > Gastropoda > Provannidae > Alviniconcha > Alviniconcha marisindica. Next base: position 1,095,771 of record JABMCL010000453.1, on the reverse strand, counting down.
CCAAACATATTCTCATTTTCCCTGATGAGTTAGGCTTTTTTTGTATGGCTCTTGTTGAGCAGCTAGCAGATGATAGTTGGTAGGTAGTATATGCAGCTTGCTGCCAAATGACACAGGTATTTGCTATTATGCATTGATATAAATAAAATAAAATGTTTGTGTCCATTCCCTTTTTGTTTAAACTGGTACCGGTGAATTAGACGGAATGGTCGACGATACCAGCATGTCCTGGCTGAGCTTGTGAGCTCTTTTAACAGGGGTAATATCGAAGGGACTAATTCTTCCAGCATGTCTTTGATGTTTGTGTAAGTGCTTTGTTTCAATCTGTGTAATGATTGATTTTGTGGACTGACTTGAAAAAGTGTTTGCATATATAAGAGGATTTAAGGTGTGCGTTTGCAAAGAGTAAGACTGAGTTTGACTGTCCTGAGGTGACCCTGTGCGGTTGACAGAATGTTAAAATCCAGTCGGCCCAAATCAGCCATGTGCCGAGCCGGTTTGGCCTAGCGGTAAGGCGTTAGGCTGGTAAGCGGAAGGACCTCGGTTCGATACCGCTTCGGCTCTCCTTTCTCTTCAAAAAGGTTGTGGTTTGTGGACACTGTCTTGTGCCTTTGTCCATCATTTCCTACTGAAACATTAAAATGGCTCTCATCGCTGCCCATCTTAATGTATGAATCATTCTGGTGGTGACAGAGTAGCGATAGGTATATAATCTCCCTCGTCCCCCACCTCCCTACCCCCTTCTCCCAGTTCCTAATAAGCCTTATGGTTTCTGTGGACGTTAAGCACCATGTAGTCATTCATCCTCAGCGGGTGTGGTCCCGTCTCCCTCGCCTGTAGCTACCCGCCAGCCACACTGACCACTCAGCTGACCAGGCGGGACGGGGAACGGCCTCTCGATGCCGTTACATGTTTATTTGCAGACACTGGTGGACATGGCGTGCCGGGTTTTAGCCACACCTGTCTGGCTGGCATAGGCCTACTGTACCTGTAGTATTTCTGCACAGTGACAGCCTGTAGCATAGAGACACTACACTACAGTGCTGTATTATGTCTGTGTAGTGACAGCCAATAGCATAGAGACACCACACTACAGTGCTGTAGTATCTCTGTGCAGTGACAGCTATACGGCATAGAGACACCACACTACAGTGCTGTAGTATGTCTGTGAGTGACAGCTATAAGGCATAGAGACACCACACTACAGTGCTGTAGTATCTCTGTGCAGTGACAGCTATAAGGCATAGAGACACCACACTACAGTGCTGTAGTATCTCTGTGCAGTGACAGCTATAAGGCATAGAGACACCACACTACAGTGCTGTAGTATGTCCGTGCAGTGACAGCTATAAGGCATAGAGACACCACACTACAGTGCTGTAGTATGCCCTGTGCAGTGACAGCTATAAGGCATAGAGACACCACACTACAGTGCTGTAGTATGCCCTGTGCAGTGACAGCTATAAGGCATAGAGACGCCACACTACAGTGCTGTAGTATGTCTGTGCAGTGACAGCTATAAGGCATAGAGACGCCACACTACAGTGCTGTAGTATCTCTGTGCAGTGACAGCTATAAGGCATAGAGACACCACACTACAGTGCTGTAATATCTCTGTGCAGTGACAGCTATAAGGCATAGAGACACCACACTACAGTGCTGTAGTATCTCTGTGCAGTGACAGCTATAAGGCATAGAGACACCACACTACAGTGCTGTAGTATCTCTGTGCAGTGACAGCTATAAGGCATAGAGACACCACACTACAGTGCTGTAGTATCTCTGTGCAGTGACAGCTATAAGGCATAGAGACACCACACTACAGTGCTGTAGTATCTCTGTGCAGTGACAGCTATAAGGCATAGAGACACCACACTACAGTGCTGTAGTATCTCTGTGCAGTGACAGCTATAAGGCATAGAGACACCACACTACAGTGCTGTAGTATCTCTGTGCAGTGACAGCTATAAGGCATAGAGACACCACACTACAGTGCTGTAGTATCTCTGTGCAGTGACAGCTATAAGGCATAGAGACACCACACTACAGTGCTGTAGTATCTCTGTGCAGTGACAGCTATAAGGCATAGAGACACCACACTACAGTGCTGTAGTATGTCTGTGCAGTGACAGCTATAAGGCATAGAGACACCACACTACAGTGCTGTAGTATGTCTGTGCAGTGACAGCTATAAGGCATAGAGACACCACACTACAGTGCTGTAGTATGTCTGTGCAGTGACAGCTATAAGGCATAGAGACACCACACTACAGTGCTGTAGTATGTCTGTGCAGTGACAGCTATAAGGCATAGAGACACCACACTACAGTGCTGTAGTATGTCTGTGCAGTGACAGCTATAAGGCATAGAGACACCACACTACAGTGCTGTAGTATGTCTGTGCAGTGACAGCTATAAGGCATAGAGACACCACACTACAGTGCTGTAGTATGTCTGTGCAGTGACAGCTATAAGGCATAGAGACACCACACTACAGTGCTGTAGTATGTCTGTGCAGTGACAGCTATAAGGCATAGAGACACCACACTACAGTGCTGTAGTATGTCTGTGCAGTGACAGCTATAAGGCATAGAGACACCACACTACAGTGCTGTAGTATGTCTGTGCAGTGACAGCTATAAGGCATAGAGACACCACACTACAGTGCTGTAGTATGTCTGTGCAGTGACAGCTATAAGGCATAGAGACACCACACTACAGTGCTGTAGTATGTCTGTGCAGTGACAGCTATAAGGCATAGAGACACCACACTACAGTGCTGTAGTATGTCTGTGCAGTGACAGCTATAAGGCATAGAGACACCACACTACAGTGCTGTAGTATCTCTGTGCAGTGACAGCTATAAGGCATAGAGACACCACACTACAGTGCTGTAGTATGTCTGTGCAGTGACAGCTATAAGGCATAGAGACACCACACTACAGTGCTGTAGTATGTCTGTGCAGTGACAGCTATAAGGCATAGAGACACCACACTACAGTGCTGTAGTATGTCTGTGCAGTGACAGCTATAAGGCATAGAGACACCACACTACAGTGCTGTAGTATGTCTGTGCAGTGACAGCTATAAGGCATAGAGACACCACACTACAGTGCTGTAGTATGTCTGTGCAGTGACAGCTATAAGGCATAGAGACACCACACTACAGTGCTGTAGTATGTCTGTGCAGTGACAGCTATAAGGCATAGAGACACCACACTACAGTGCTGTAGTATGTCTGTGCAGTGACAGCTATAAGGCATAGAGACAC